>CAUYLG010062992.1:0-116480 GCA_963573385.1 Cacajao melanocephalus | reverse complement strand
GGGTGTAGGTATCTTAAACACCAAAAAAAAAAAAAAAAAAAAAAAAAAAAAAAAAGAACTGTACAAGTAACTACAAAAGGTCATTTTGGAGTTAATGGCACAAAATCTAAAATCAACTCCTTAGGTATTATACATTTAAACCTCATTAGATGGAAACTTTAAACAAAACTTTCTAATATGACCAGCGGCCAGTATAACATCAGTGGTAGTACACACCTGTTCAAAGGATTTAAGGCCACTTTCTTTCCCAGTTTTCTGCATGTCTTCTAAAATGGCTTTTCTTACAACCTACGAATACAAAACATTGTTTAAAGCATGGCTGTTTCGAAAAGAGCCTGAAGGGCTAAGCATGAACCAACTCAAAGTGCCTGTCACAGCCGTTCAGTATAAAAGCAGGAATATAAAACAGTGCACAAGCACGTTATAAGCCCAATATTTAAAGAAAAACCAAGAGGAAAAGGCAAATCTAAATGTTAACAGTTTTCTCTGAATAGCATTTTTACTCTCTTATTTCCCAATCTTTTGCCACAATGAATGAACACATTATTTTAAACAGAACAGAATGTTTTCTTTTTTCTTTCTTATTTCTTTTTTTTTTTTTTAATTTTTATTGTATTTTAGGTTTTGGGGTACATGTGAAGAACATGCAAGATTGTTGCATAGGTACACACTTTCTTATTTCTTTTTGAGAGAGAGTCTCGCTCTGTCTCCAAGGCTAGAATGCAGTGGTGCGAATCTCGGCTCACTGCCTCCAGGGTCCAAGCAATTTTCTGCCTCAACCTCCAGAGCAGCTGGGATTACAGGTGCGCCACCACACCCAGCTAGCTTTTGTATTTTTAATAGAGATTTCACCATCTTGGCCAGGCTGGTCTTGAACTCCTGACCTCGTGATCCACCCGCCTTGGCCTCCCAAAGTGCTGGGATTACAGACATGAGCCACTGCACCCGGCCGAGAGTTTTATTTTTTAAACTCTCCATCCTATCTTCGAGTCTCATAAAACTATTCAATCTCTTTGGGCTAGAGCCACCTGTGACAGATGCAGGAGCTGGTGAGGCATCCTCTCCTCCATGATGGGCCTATGGGGGTGCATAAAGCTTTCCTAGGCAATACTTACTTGGTTTTGGCACAGTTCCTCAAAGGAGCCCTTCACCCCAAGCTTGGCTGCAAACGAGGTAAGTGTATCTGTGTCAGGAACCACCACTCCTACTAAGGATGACTATGGAAAGGAAATAAAAGTGCAAGGGCATGAGAGAAGTCACGTAGAAATGTCCACCAGTAGTTAATAAAGCAGAATTATGTCACTGTAATTGTTATTTCCCCAAAACCTTAAATCCAGTACTAGTGTTCTTTTCTCGCCATATTATTTTCAACACCCATGGAACTGTAATGCCATTTTCCCACATAATATCTCATTTACAAAGATGTTCTATTCAAATCTGATTATTCAACATTAAACTTGAAGCATCTCTGGCTTGTCTATGTCAACTCTCCCCTTACGCCCAAAAACCTATGTTTAAGCACAGTGTGTATAAAACAGTTTGTTGTTTTGGGATAAGGAGTTCCTTAAAGTTACGTTCAAGCACAGTATGTATAAAACAAGTTTGTTGATCGAAGTTTTGTTTGTTGTTTTGTACATTCTGCAACAGTTTGTTGTTTTATACATACTGCACTTAAACGTAGCCTTAAGGAATTCCTTATATAATGGGAACTAAGTGCAATGTGGAGCTCTTTTTTTTCTGAGACGGAGTCTCACTCTGTCATCTAGGCTGCAGCGCCATGGCATGATCTTGGCTCACTGCAACATCCACCTCCTGGGTTCAAGTGATTCTCCTGCCTCAGCCTCCTAAGTAGCTGGGATTATAGGTACGCACCACTATGCCTGGCTAGTTTTTGTATTTTTAGTAGAGATGGGATTTCACCATATTAGCCAGGCTGATCTTGAAACTCCTGACCTCATGATCTGCCTGCCACAGGCTCCCAAAGTCATTTTATACTGAATTGCTACTTTTAGTATAGCCATTTTAAACAATTTTACTGACTTGGGAACAAAGTCCATCATAGTTTCAAAAATTTTTTAATTGAAATTGCCTTATTTGAGGTTTGGAATGTAACTTCATTTTTTTTTTTTTTTTTTTAGTTTTATAAGCTTGGATCTTCTCATTCTGAACCCAACTATACCAATTTCCTGTAGCTACAAGAAACAGCATGATTTGTGACTGAAAAAAGCTATTGTTAAAATGATATATTACCCGTAAGCTCTCCCCATGTACAAAAACTTGTGCCACTGGTCTACTCCTGATGTAGACATTTTCTATCTTCTCTGGCGCAATGTATTCTCCTTGGGCCAGCTTGAAAATGTTCTTTTTACGGTCGATGATCTTCAGAGTTCCATTCTATATGAGACAGATAAAAGTATGAGTATTTTTGAGCCATAGAAGTGATATCAGTGGGGAGTGGTGAAGTCACAGTCATCTTTCTTCTCTAAAGCTGATTTTTCCAGAGACGTTTGAGCCGTCTTTCATTTCTCTTTTTTGGCTTTAGGGAAAGGGGAGGGAAGCATCTTGCAGCAAGAACCTGTCTTTACTGTATATCTATGTGGAGAGTCAATGTGCAGCCTCAGGAAGTCTCCTGGATCCGAGGGGTTATGCAAATTGATGCCTCATCCAAGGAAGAAATTGCGCAGGTCTCAATTTCTAATCACTAATTTCCAATTAGTTCATTTTCAGAACTCTCAGCAGTAGAGAAGGGGTTGTCTTTTATTTAGACTTTTGATTTGATTTTAATAGTTCTCCCACCGCTTGACTCCCTGTTTTGTTTTCCTCCTTGTGAGATCCAGGAGCAGGCTCTAACAGCTCCACTGTGCTAATCAAGCAAGTCAATTACTGGGCTTGTTAGGACAGCAACAGGGCTGAGAGGACTCCAACCAGCCACCAGAGGTCATTTGCAGCTTCATTTCTCTGAACTAATTGGTCTGAAGAGCTTAGGTCTTTAGGGATTTGAATCGTAGAATTGGGACAAATGGCAAATACGATCCACATGATAACACCCTAAGTAGGGCGACGAACTAAACCAACTCTGGACCAATCACAAGGCAGACTCAAGAAACTAGCCATCAATTCAGCCTAATATTCATTATCTGAAAGTGATTAATAAAGTACAGCCTTCTATAACCCTGGTGTGGGGACATATCTATTGCTTACATCCTAGGCTTATTAGAGTGTTATTTAATCCTGTTACTAGACAGAAACAAATAGGTTAGCAAGACACTACCAAACCCAAATCAATAAAATGCATCGTTAGGACCAGTGTTCTTAAAAGTTACATTGCCAAGATTCCTTAAATCTCACTTAAATCTTAAATATTGATTGAACAAGAAAGGAGTTTTAAGTTCTCATTATATTCCCACTTCCCCAGCACACAGTAGACAAAACTTTTGAGAGGGGAGATCTTTTGGAAAACCCCATCACTGCCCTTGCAATAATTTCCTTTCTTCTTAGGAAAATTAATAGCAACTACTGCTAATTATCATCAAGCTATGCTAAAAAAAAAAAAAAAAAAGTCTCTGTATCTTCCACAGAAAGGGGCTGTGAAGGTCACTTAGAGACAAACACTAACCTCTGCAAACACTTGATTTAGAAATCCTGCTTCCTGTTTTGACATGTCTGTGAATTAATTGGGAGGATACTTATGCCAAGAAATTCATAAGAGGCAAAAGTTGTGGACCCATGGAGTTTTGGAACCACAGTTTGTTGGGTTTTTGTTTTGTTTTGGTAGACACAGGGTCCTGCTATGTTGCTCAGGCTGGTCTCAAACTCCTGGCTTCAAACAATCCTCCCACCTCGGTGTCCCAAAGAGTTAGAATTATAGGCATGAGCCATCACAGTTGGCTTCAAACCACAACTTCTGCCTCAAGAAAAGTTAAGACAAAAAAAAAAAAAAAAGGACAGAATACTACATCTCCCTACCCCTTTCCTAGAGAAGTCACCTAATTTTTCCTTGGCTATGAGCAAATCTATTTCATTGCAGGGGAGCCATGCCAATTCTGATGTCCAGGTCTACCTGACCTGTTAAAGAATCCCACTTTCAGTTTGGGTCTAAAAACAGTGCTAAGGGCCAGGTGCGGTTGGCTCATGCTTGTAATCCCAGCACTTTGGGAGGCCGAGGTGGGCAGATGACGAGAGGTCAGTAGTTCAAGACCAGCCTGACCAACATGGTGAAACCCTGTCTCTACTAAAAATACAAAACTTAGCATGCGCCTGTAATCCCAGCAACTCAGGAGGCTGAGGCAAGAGAATCGCAGGAACCCAGGAGGCGAAGCTTGCAGTGAGCTGAGATCACGTCACAGCACTCCACCTTGGCCGGCAGAGCGAGACTCCATCTCAAACAAACAACAAACAAAAAACAGTGCTAGGACCACTGATTTACTGCTGGTGGTATATTTGACAAGGAATAATGCAAGAAGAAAACACTGGTCTACATCTTGGTCAACTGGTCTATATCTTGGTGTCTTCTATAACAGTGAGATCAAAATACCAAAAATACTCCAGCCAGGTGTGGTAGCTTATACCTATAATCCCAGAACTTTGGGAGGTCGAAGCAAGAAGATTGCTTGAGACTAGGAGTTTGAGTCTACCCTGGTCAACTCAGTGAAACCCCATCTCAACAAAAAAATTTTTTTTTAAATAAAGAAAGGCTTTTTACTTTGGCAGCTCCTGTTCACACATTAAATTACTTTCTCAGAATTTTGTATTGTTGGTCCATGGAAGAGCTGCAACTAGAACACAAATCTCCTGACTTCCAGCCTATATTCTTTTTTTTTTTTTTTTTTTTTTTTTTTAGACAGAGTCTCTGTCACCAGGCTGGACTGCTGTGGCACAATCTCAGTCACTGCCACCTCTGCCTCCTGGGTTCAAGCAATTCTCCTGCCTCAGCCTCCTGAGTAGCTGGGATTACAGGTGCCTGCTACCATGCCCGGCTAATTTTTCTATTTTTAGTAGAAATGGGATTTCACCATGTTGGCCAGGCTGGTCTCGAACTCCTGACCTCAGGTAACTCACCCACCTCAGCCTGTATGTTCTTCTCTTGATAGTATGAGGAAACCATAAGCCAGGCAGGGTACAAACCTAATTCCCTCCAGCTGCCTCAGATGATTAACCTATTTGCATTTCTGCCCTTCTTGCTATAAACAGATTGTTCTCCCCACTCCATTGTCATGGACTTATAGGAGTTATGATGAAATACCCACTGGGAGCCAGCGACCAATGTCTCCTGTGTGAAGCCAGCCATCACTGTCCAGGGCTTCCTGTGTCTTCTCGGGGTCCTTCAGGTATCCTTTGAAGACGTTGGTACCCTTGATGCAGATCTGCACAGCAGACATACAAAATGGTGACAACAGCAAAGGCTGCTCCTCCCAGCGTGGGCAGTTTATGAAACACCTGCTCCCCCTTACATCATTTGATGGTTTCCACTACAATGTGAAGAGCACCAGATCTGAGTGCTTAATTCTCTGCTAAAGATCTCAAAGGAGCCAAATTCAAGTTTGCTTACAATTATGTGTTCTTTCTGATTTAAACCTCCTCACCATGACTGTCTGACCACGGGGCATGACCTACCCACCTCTCCTTCATTATTCATTGAAAAGTAGTTCATGTCAGCCACATCTTCCAGCTTCACATAATTGCAGGCCAGGGGTGCTCCAACATGACCTAGAACACACCACACTGAATCAGCTGGGAAACTAGAATGGTGATAATTCCAGGTCTATTTCTAAGATATTTATGAATTGACTCTAGAAGAGTAAGACTGAAAAATCACCGGGCACCAATACAGACTAGCCAAGATAGGCAGGTCTGGGCCCAAATTTGAGTTTTGCATTTGCCACATTAGTCCAGAGAACTGAGGTTATCTAAACTCCGAAGTCCTAGTTTAGTTAGAACCTTTCTCCCCAGTGTGGCACCTCCCGCCCAGCAGATGGAGGACTTACCTGATGTCCAGTCCCCAGGTAATGTAATTGTACAGCCAGCTGTGCATTCTGTTTGACCATATGCTTCATACACCTGGGAAACCAAAGAAGAGCTTTTAGACTTACTCAAGATAAAGCATGAGCTGGCCATGCCCTATGGCCAAGACATGAGGAAAGCAAGGTCTCCAAGCGTTCGCGAACACGTAGTGTCTTAAAATCTTGAACTTGACCAGGTGTGGTGGCTCACATCTGTAATCCCAGCACTTTGTGAGACCAAGGCAGGTGGATCACCTGAAGTCAGGAGTTTGAGACCAGCCTGGCCAACATGATGAAACCCCATCTCTACAAAAATGCAACAACAACAACAAAAATCAGCTGGGTATGATGACGGGTGCCTGTAATCCCAGCTACTGGGGAGGCTGAGGGAGGAGAATTGCTTGAACCCAGGAGGTGGAGGTTGCAGTGAGCTGAAATTGTGCCATTGCACTCCAGCCTGGGCAACAGAGCGAGACTCTGTCTCGGGGGAAAAAAAAAGGAAAAAATAACCAAAACCTTGACTCATACTCAAGCTGCAAACTATTTACTACCAAGCCTTTTGGCCACTCAGAAACCAAAAGAGTCCAGAAATACACCAAAGTACATGTAAGTTATTCACTAAGTGATGTGCAACACAAGAGCAATTGAACTTGACCCTGAGTAATGGAGCATCACTGAAGGAACTGAAGAAGGGGAGTAGTATTTTTTAAGGGAAATAGCTCCCACTATGATATAAAACAAGAGTTGGCAAACTTTATCTGTACAGGCCAAGATGGTAAATATTTTCAGCTTTGTGTGCCATCTGGTTGGCTCTGCCAACATAGCATTAAAGCAGCTGTAGACCACATATAAATGGATGGACATAGCTGTATTTCAAGAATTTTTAAAAAATAAAAACTGGCTGCAGACTTGTTTTAGCCTGTGCTGAAATTTGTCAGTCCCTGGTATAGAAGATAATCTTGATTGGAGAGAGGTTGGGGTCAGGAACCAAGTTGAAGGGCTGGGCTGTACAATGGGGAGTGTGTGCCCTGTGATAGGCAGAGTTGGGAGAGAGAGGAAGGCTTAGGGAAAACATCTCTGGCAGGGGGTTAGCAACAGGACCTGCTGATCTATTGGTTTTAGGGCCTGAAGGAAAGGACAGTCTTAAAAATGGACAAGAGGATGCTAATTTGAAAGACTACAGGACCTTGGCATCAATTTGGAGTGTTTTTTGATTGTGGTTACACAGATAGGGGACTTGTAAGGAAAAGTCTGTGCCTGTTTTGTTCATGCTCTGCATGGTTGGTTGAATGAATGAACTAATTACCCATCTGGGTGAAAATTGAGACAATATCCATGGCCAAGCACCTGAACAAATTTCAGGTGGATCTGAGACTTAAATGGAAAAAATGGAAGATGATAAGAAAATAAGGGTGAAACAGTCTTATGAAATATTGGGGGTTAGGAAGTCCTGTCTAAGCAATTTAAAACCTACAAATAGAAAAGATTACTTAGTTTGACTACAAAAACATTGGAAAGTTTTATATGGCAATACACAGGGAAAAAATGATGAGACGAGGAAAAATGTTTCCAATGTGACAAAAGTTAATATTACAGGTTGAATATTCTAATCCAAATATTTGAAATCCAAAATGTTCCAAAATCCAAAACCTTTTAAGTGCCAACATGATGTTCAAAGGAAATCCTTTTTGAAGCATTTCAGATTTTGGATTTTCAGATTCAGGATGCTCAACTGTTATAATGCAAATATTCTGAAATTGGGAAAAAATGCAAAATTTAAAATACTTCTAGTCCCAAGCATTTCAAATAGGGAGCTATTCCACCTGTATTACTCTATGAAGAACTCTTAGAAATATAAAAATGGACCAAATTATCTTTTGCCTGCTTTTTCTATAAGGAAATAATAGAGTAATTCATGGATGAAATATACATGTCAATAAGCAATAAAAAGGTGTTCGGTGTAAATAAAAGAAACAATACTGTCATAAGATTTTTCATTTATCTGATTGGCTAAAATACACACACACACACACACACACACACAGACAGACAGACAGACAGGTAGGTAGGTAGGTAGGTAGATAGATAGATAGATAGATAGATAGATAGATAGATAGATAGATAGATAGACAGACAGACACAGAGTCTCACTCTGTCACCCAGGCTAGAGGGTATTGGTGCAATCTCGACTCACTGCAACCACCACCTCCCTGGTTCAAGTGAGTCTCCTGACTCAGTCTCCTGAGTAGCTGGAATTACAGGTGCCTGCAACCACACCAGGCTAATTTTTTTGTATTATGAGTAGAGACAGGGTTTCACTATGCGGGCTAGGCTGGTCTCAAACTCCTGACCCCAAGTGATCCACCCACTTCACCTCCCAAAATGTTGGGATTACCGGCGTGAGCCACTGCACCTGGCCCTGATTGGCTAAAATTTAAAAGACTGGTAAAGCCTGTTACTGGCAAGAGCATGGGCAAATAAGGCCTTGTATACTTGCAGAAATGTATAAAAAAGATCTTTCTGGAAGAAAGTTTGATAATATACCTTATTACTCACACACAGACAGACACACACACACTTTGACCCACATACAGACACATATACACACACAGACACAGACACACATTTTGACCCAATAATCCCTTCTTGCATGGACTTATCCTAGATTAATGATTAATTGATTATCACAGTGAAAAATATCAGCAACTCAAGTGTCCATTAACAGGAGATTAGTTATTTGGGTACTGTTGACCCTTGCACCACATGAGTTTGTACTGTACAGCTCCACTAACGTGGATTTTCTTCTGTCTGTGCGGCCCCTGAGAGAGCAAGACCAACCCCTCCTCCTCCTCTTCCTTCTCAGCCTACTCAACATGAAGACAGTGAGGATGAAGACCTTTATGATGACCCATTTCTACTTAATGAATAGTAAACATATTTTCTCTTCCTTATGATTTTTTAAATAATGTTTTCTTTTTTCTAACTTACTTTATTGTAAGAATACAGTATATAACACATATACAAAATATGTGTTGATCAGTTATATTATTGGTAAGGCTTCTAGTCAATAGTAATGTACTAATAGCTAAGTTTTTGGGGAGTCAAATATTATACATAAATTTTTGACTGCGTGGGAGTAGGCAATCCTAACTCTTGCATTGTTCAAGAGTCAATGACATTCAGTAAACTATTGCGAAGTCATTAAGATGATGCTGAGCTTTATTTGACAAGGAGCAACGTTAACAAGTATTTTTGAACACTGATTTCATTTATGTGAAGGTTTCTGCACACAGATGCCTGAAGAGATGATTAGAAGGATGTTTTCTCTGGCTGTTGAGAATTTAGGTGACTTTCATTTTGGTATCTTTTAGTTGTTTTCATTTTTATTTAGATAGTGAGCTTATTTGCACAAAAGTAAAATAGCCTATTTTCAAAGAAGAAGCTTGGCTTACCTGACATCCCATTGCTGCCCGGAAGAATGTCATGACTGGAGCAGAGATGGGGGCAGCTCCGGTGACCATGAAGCGAACCCTCCCGCCCAGGCTGGCCTGTTCAGTTGGAACAGAAGACATATTAAAATCTATTCTCCACTGTGGAGTGGGTATAATAGCCTGTCCAGGGTTGTTATGAGAATTAAACTGGCATCAATTCTCACATTAATTTACAAAGCACTTAGAATACAGTCGGGATTGTAGAAAAGCACTAAAAATGTTAGCTATTATTGTCATCACTATTCATAGCTGGGACCAGAAGCTATATATTTCTCAAATAATTTGTATTCTTCAGCCCCTCAAATTGCTTATAATCTCAACAGACCACCTAAGAAAGTAAGAGAGAATGCTAGAACCTAAATCTTTTTTTTTTTTTTTTTGAGATAGAGTCTGGCCCTATTGCCCAGTCTGGAGTGCAGTGGTGCCATCTCGGCTCCCTGCAACCTCTACCTCCTAGGTTTAAGCGATTCTCCTGTCTCAGCCTCCTGTGTAGTGGGATTAGAGGCACTCACCACCATGCCTGGCTAATTTTCGTGTTTTAGTAGAGACAGGTTTTCACCATGTTGGCCAGGCTTGTCATTTTCTTTTTTCTAGTTTATTTTATTGTAAGAATATGGTATATAATACAGATGCAAAATATGTGTTGATCAATTATGTTATTAGTAAGGCTTCTAGTCAATAACAGTCTACTAGTAGTTAAGTTTTTGGGTAGTCAAATATACATCAACTCCTGACCTCAGGTGATCTGCCCACCTTAGCCTCCCAAAGTGCTAGGATTACAGGTATGAACCACTACACTCAGCCTGACTTTTATTTTTTTAAACCAACTCCCTTTAGTAATAAAGTAGTACAAGAAATATTTCAAAAGGCAGTGGACACAAAGTCTGAAAGGCTCTCCAGTTAAAGTGACATCCAAGCAGCAGTGGAAAAGCAAGGTCTATGGAGTTAGAAGGCAGCCCAGAGATTTGTCTGACTCCATCCAGGACCTGCCCAACCTACCTGGATCTTTTTAAAGATGAACTTGTCCCACAGACTGTCACGCCTGATGATACCCTTTTGAACTTCCTTGAATTTACTGGCAACAGCCAATTTCAGCAAGAACTTCTTCAACGGTGTCTTGGCTTCATTTTGTACCTGTAGGGTGATAGCTCCTTTTAGTTGGAAACCTATTGGAGATACTCACTAAGGCCATTAGTGAGCCAGAAACAGTGTGTTCTAGCTTCATGAGGAAGTGGTCTCACACTCATGAACTCGACTGCTGAATATTGATGAGCCCAGAGAATCATGGCCATGCTCAGAAAGAAGTGAACTTAATGCAGAGCTCTAGTCCTCCTGCTTCCTGCCCCAATTTTTAGTCCTTGGGAAACAACTTGACAACTGAGATAAAGAGGGACTGCCTACACAGTCACTTGGCGGGGCGGGGGGCGGGGGTGGTGTACTAGTTTAAAAAAAAACAGCTCAATGGGCACCACCTGTAGGGCTTTTGATTTAGTAGGTCAAAGTACAGCCTAGGAATCAGATTTTTTAAGTCAAGTATCACGTCTTCCTCCCACTCCCTCTGTGATGCTTATATAACTGAACTCGGATAATTCCCACCCTTCCCAATACACAAGGTGCCTTTAGCCACACCATACAAAACCCAACAGACTTGCTTACTTTCCTACTAAAATGATTTCTTCTCTTTGGGCTTAATTCTGACACCATTTTTCCAGCTCACATGATCTCCCTGGTCTCCCTGACTCTGGCCTCATTGTTCCATTAATCAGACTTCTGCCAAAGGACAGCTTCCCCAAGTACAGTTCAAAGAGACCCCCTTATTTCCAAAATTAAGTCCTGAACACCATATCTGGCTTTCAAGATCCCACCCTACTGGAGTCATATTCAAGGCAATTTAAGACTTTTTTCTTGTTCAAAATTTGAAGAATACCTCTCCATCCATCTTCCATGTTTGCACTTCTATTTTTGGGCCTCCAGCCAAGCAGGGGTGATATTTTTTGTCTTCTAATGCAAATTGTGCTCTAGGACATAAGTTTCTTCTTATACCTATAACATTATCATTGTACCAATATGTCATAATCTCTCCCCAAGATCCATGCTCAAATGCTTCCTGCATCATGTCATTCCTGAAACCTCCCTCAACTAAAAGAGATTTATCTTTCTTCAACATTAACAAGACTCACCCTCTCTCAACAAGTCACTGACAAAGAGCTAGTATTAGAGACCTGTGCTAATAAAGTCCTTCATTTTAAAAATACATTCCACAAGTGAACTGTGTATTAAGTATTGTACTATACAATAACTGTCTCTGAAAAATAAAAGTCCAACAATATGAACGAAAACCATAACAACAATGCAATCTAATAATTGCATAGCATGATAATAAACTGTTGGAATTGTTATCAGTTCTGCTAGAACACTGCCTGCCCTGTCACTGGAGCTCTTTTAGCACCTGCTGAGAGTCCTAAGAGTGAAAGGAAGTGTTAGAATCTTGGAGGTGGTTGGGGAGGAAGGGTGGGTTCCAAAGCATGAGAAGAATGATCATGCATTACTTTCTCATGGATCCCACCCTGAGAATCATCAGATACTATATTGCCTGGGTTCAAATAGTTTCAATGGCTCCTTGAAGCAATCAGATAATCTAAGAATTGAGTGAGAAATATGCAAGACAAGGTTGAGACATCTAGTGCCAGAAACCAAGGAAGCTATCAGAGGCTACAGGGGTATTGTCAAAAGGACACACGAGCAACTTGATGAGGGTTCCCACCTGCCACGATGAGGCAATTAGAACATCAAGAAGAATGACCGACACTTTGGGAGGCCGAGGCAGGTGGATCACTTGAGGTCAAGAGTTCGAGACCAGCCTGGCCAACATGGTGAAACCCTGTCTCTACTAAAAAAGTATTTAAAAAATTAGCCAGGTGTCATGGTGCACACCTATAGACCCAGTTCTCAGGAGGCTGAGGCAAGAGATCACTTGAACCCAGGAGGTGGAGGTTTCAGTGAGCCAAGATCATGCCATTGCACTCCAGCCTGGGTGACAAAGTGGGACTCCATCTCAAAAAAAAAAAGAATGACTGAAATTTAAAAGACAAAGCTGAAAATTATGAAGTCCTAAAAACACAAAGGGAATATCTCATTGGCTACTTTTGAAGATTGCTGAGGCACAAATCCATTCTTCTGAAGATTGATAAATAAAGAGAAATAAGGAAGTATTCATCAGGTTTTATGGAAGAATCTCAGGTAATGAATGCAAGAGGAATGGCAGAATTACAGAAATCACCATTCTGGTGAAAAACAGAGCAGTGCTGGTCATCAAGGACAGCTAAAATGACTAGTGAAAGCTTGACTCTGCTCTACCCTTTATTAGATGTGACTCTGGGCAGGTTATTTAACCTCTGAGGCTCATTTTCCTCATCATAAGTTAGAAATAATAGGTGTAAGTATGATTTATTATGCTTTTGTGAGGATTCAATGAGAGAATGCGCCTGAATTGTGTATCATGGGGCCTGGCACCTCAGCAGGGGAACAACTGCCCAAGATGTCTGCTGAACCCTGAGGGGCTCCCCAAGTCTCTGAGTCAAGCTCCTTCTCCAGATCAGGTCCAAGTCATCTTATCCAAGGAAAAGGAGATTATACTTATTTATTTTTAATTTTTAATTTTTATTTTTATTTGTTTATATTTTGAGATGGAGTCTTGCTCCATTGCCCAGGCTGGAGTGCAGTGGTATGATCTCAGCTCACTGCAACCTCCACCTCCCGGGTTCAAGCAATTCTCATGCCTCAGCCTCCCGAGTAGTTGAGATCACAGGTGCCCACCATCATGCCCAGCTAATTTTTGTATTTTTAGTAGAGACAGGGTTTCACCATGTTGGCCAGGCTGGTCTCGAACTCCTGACCTTAGGCAATCCACTGGCCTTGACCACCCAAAGTGCTGGGATTACGGGTGTGAGCCACCACAGCCAGCGGGGATTGTATTTATAATGGCTTTTCACAGCTGGACCTGTAAACATGGCTTTACATAGATACTTGTAGAGGGTGGAGGTAGAGGTGGAGTACATCTCATAGTAGTATAGAGTTCCTTCACGCAGGCCCACGTCACAGACAGTCCCTCCAGCTGAAAGTTAGTACCTTATCGTAGACCCTATTAAGAAGTCGAGGCACTGTGGGAAACACTGTGGGCTTCAAAGTCTTCATGTCATCAGGCAGCAACCGAATATCCCCTTGGAAGAATCCAACTCTGGCTCCACAGCAGTACACAACAGTCTGAAAACAAATCCAAACTGTAGAGCTCAGAGGCAAACGACCCGTTCAGTGGGGGCCTGTCTTGGAAGGAATTCAGGAAGTGGGCTGAGGCCCACAGACATTTTTCTTATGCAGCAGCCCCCTCCCGATTCAGGACTCTGAGAACCTTCCCCCATTTATTTATTTATGTTGCAGTGGCATGACAGATAAGACAGATATTGAGACCATGTGGTCTCCCAGGCTCCACCACAGGTCTATGTGACAGTCTAAGATAATCATCCTTTGTAAGACACCATTCATTATGTGGCACTAAGAAAGCACTGCCAATTAAAGCAGACCCTGCCTTCAATTGTAAGACCATCCCAATTTCATAAATTATGTTACAATATTTTTTAAGGTTTCTTAGGATCCATTTTTTATGAATCAGATATCATCACTTTAGCCCAAAGAACTGAATCTTACATTTTGACGTTGTAGGCATCAACCATGAGCTGATTGAAGAGGCTTTTGAGGGTAGCGGGGAGCAGAGAGAGGACTTTCCAATCACACTACCTGTGTTTTTTGAAAGGCTGACACTGCTCTCTGTTCTCAAATCAGCCTCAAAATAGCTTCAAAAGCCTGGAGTCCGCTCACAGATGGGCAGACCTCCTCCGGTGCGCACCATGCTGACCACACCACCTTACACACTCAGGTGTGGTGCAAAAACCCCCACAGGGGACATCTCACACTTTATGTGGATCAAATGCTCCTTCCCTGATCCTCTGTGGGGAACTTCCTTTTCTCTAATCCTAGATCTTTTCAAAAATTTTAACCAAAATAAAATTTAAAAAGAAGACAATGTATTGTGTTAGCTCAGATTTAAGGGCAGAGAGTAAACCCCTAACTGTGATGTCACTGTACTCACACACCCCCATGAAGGAAGGAGCAAGTACAATCCTCCCCGGACACATGCAGATTCAGCAGAGGAAAGCTCTGCAGGAAGTGAGGAGTCATGCCACGACTGGAGCTCCCATGAGCCAACTCCTTGCCTGTGCCTCTCACATCAGAGAAAAGACAATACATGCTGTGTAGCTGCCTTCGGAATTAACATGTGATAGCAAGTCAGGACCCCCTTGCCACATACCTGCTAGGAACATAGAACACTTACCTGTACAACTCTCTCAAACATATGAGCCAGAGGGAGGTAGGATATGGTCACGTCGTCGGTAGTGACCTCAAAAGTATACTGTGTAGATCAGGGAAGTAAGAGGAGGCAACATTACATTAATGCCAACTTTCATTTCCAATGGAGATTTCAAAACTACCTCCTCCCAGAACTACCACAAACAGTTGTACGGGTGGTACACTGTGTATATATGAGATGCCTTGAACTGCATATAGTGTAGAAATTTGCAGTGATCCTAAAAGACCAAGGCTTGAAAATGCACAGTCCTCTAGACAAAGAACATGTTGGTGTTTGTCCACGCTCAGGCCTTTAACCCGTGTGTGTGTGTGTGTGTGTGTGTGTGTCTGCCTGTTCTAACTTCAAAAATAAAAATCTTATGACAGATTTACATTTTAATGAGAGCCTCTTTTTCAACTGACCACTGACCTCCATGCATTTGAGAAAGGCAGCAGCATTTGAAATGACATTTTGATGGGTTATCATAGCTCCTTTGGGGTCACCTGTAGGAAATAAGAGGTAGTGAGAAAGATACATTATGTAGTTAATAGGTAGCCTTTGGCCTTGAAAGAAGCTAGATTCAATTGGTTGTATTCCAGAAGGTCAAGAGTATTTCCTGTCACTGCATCTTTTCGATGGTATATGCCTCTGTTTAGGAATAATTAATGCTCCCCGAAATCCTACTGCATCGTTGGTCTTCTGCTACTACACAGGGCGCAGCCACAATTTCAGATAGACGCACAGTTGCAAAGAAAAATTCAAGTTAACGCTCCCTCTCCCTCTGCTCCACACCTTGTGCTGCTTATATGTTTGGAATTCCAGATCTACCAATATTATTGAGTAATATGGTTATAAACCTTATAAACCGGGCATACTACAATGAATATAACTGTAGACCACGATGGACCACATTAAAAAGTATTAAGCATTCTAACAGATGGGTGGATGTAGGGTGGGGTTGAAACCCTCTATAGGGAACTATCACTGAGTTATCTTGATTGAGTGAAACTATTCCAAATCAAGAGAGTGGTGGGTTGGATAGGGGGGAAGTTGACCTTCTGATGTCATCTTTAAGACCCCTGAAATCTATTGAATGTAAACACTTCTCAGTGTAGTAAATGAAGTTTATTTACCTACGTTTATGTTTTTCCATTTGGGAATTCACACTTAAAAGCCTTAGGTTGTGAGTCCCTAAGGATAGGGTTTTTTGGAGGAAATATTTACCAGCCTACCAGTGGTCGAGAACTCAAGCCATATTCTTGGCTGACAAGGGATCTAAGGTTCAGCTTCATGGGCACTGACCTGTGGTCCCACTGGTGAAGCAGATGATGCTCAGGTCTTCTGGCCTAGGAGGCTGGAAGAGGAAGCACAAGGGCTTATTCTACCATGAACTTTGAGAGTTGACTGACAAGCTCAAATTCAGGCAGAAGAAAACTTACCACAGGTTTCCTGAAGTTCTCTTTGCCTAGGTTCTATATGAACAGAAAACCAAGAAAGACATTCGTTGAGATGGACATACTATGATAAATGTGGCCCTCTCCCTCCCTTTCCCGTGAGAACATCTCTATGGGAATATGAGCAAAATTCCAACCTGGATCAGGACCAGAAGCCAACATTCAGGAACAATAGAAGCCCCAGGGAAGAGCATACAATTTCTCTAGAAAATCATCTACCTACATACAATTTCTCTAGAAAATCATCTATGGGAATATGAGCAAAATTCCAACCTGGATCAGGACCAGAAGCCAACATTCAGGAACAATGGAAGCCCCAGGGAAGAGCATACAATTTCTCCAGAAAATCATCTACCTACAGAGGGCAGATTGTGTGTTCAAACTTCCCATCGTTCTCTTAAGTTACAGTCATCTAGGACCATAACCAAATTTTTTTTGAATGAAATGAATAGCTAACATTTCAGAGCTTACTGCATACCCATCACTGTCCTGATAATTTTACGTACAGGAATTGAGCTAACTCTTTACAAGACCTTTGTGAGATAGGGATTATTTTATCACCATTTTATGGACAGGAGAAAGGGAGAAGAGATTGCCCAAGGTTTCCTAACTAACAGATGTGGAGCTGGCATGTGAACCCAGGCGGCCTGGCTCCAGGAGCCACATCCTTTAACTATTACTAAACTCCTATTTATACATTCTCCACTTAGAAGTCTGTGCAGCCGGCCACAGAACTTTGTCCTCTTCTGGCATGAGTTTCAAAGTTTTCTTGTGGAAATTATTGTCAGAGCTTTACAACATGAGTCTAATTTACTCTTCAGGTGCCACCCCTGGAGAACAAGAGCGCTATCGTCTTGTGGAGATATCTTGCAAGTTGCCCATGGTGTTGGACCAGCATTGGAGCTGCAAGCTAAATTTCAGACCCATACCTCAGCATCAAACAGGGATAAGATCTCAATTCCATTCTTCTCCCCTCTTTGCTTCAGGTCATCATCAAAGGGGTCCATAAGGATGACCACCTTCAAGCCTGGGGTTAAGCCTTTCTCTACATTCTCTATCAGGACGGAGGTCTTTTGGGGTGTGTCACAGATCACCGTGGTGATATCAGCTGAAAGCCAAAACAGAACCAAAGGTCATTCTCCTGCTCTGCTAAGTACCTGATTGCCTTGCAAGGAGGAAGAGGTTTTAAAAATTTTCAAAGCTACCAGGTATCCAAAGGAGATTACAGCTGCAAATCAGATTTATAATGTACAACCTGAAACATTCCACTGATGATAAATAAACTTAACTGAAACAGAAGCACATAATTTTCTTGCATGCTGCCAGCACATTTTACAGTTTCTAGAGGAACCACAAAATTCCTTCTGCTTAAGAAGTCATTCAGACAACCTAAACAGGTTACTGAGGCGTGGTTCTATCAACTTGTTTTATTTTGAGGAAGACAGTAGGGAATAGAAGAAAAAGGAGGGGGCAAATAAGATGTTTAGCTAAGAAGTATTTTATAATTCTGAATTTTAGCATTTGCTTTTATACATGTTTACATAAAGTTTCAAATGATGTTTACTGTGTAAAACGACCTGCTCACTTAATCTACTAGTCCCATGACAGAAAGTAACACGTTAGGCATGTGAAAGGGCTGTTACTTGCCCATCAAATTTGGACTTGTTTCTCTAACAATGACAATTGTTTTTTACAGACTCATCATGGACATTGGTACATGCTGATTAACCCTACTGACTGGATTTACAAAGGTAGGAAATTAAATCTGTGGCTTTACTGTGATTTAGTCAATTAAGCTCACGCTATGGGCTTTTATCCAGTGTGTTCAAACTAGAAAGACATGAACATTTTCTGACCACAGCATTTCAAGTTTGCTTAAACAAAAAGTAAAAAAAAAAAGGAGAAATTGAGGAAATACTCAGCATTGAGAAAGAAGCTGTGATGTAATAGCAAAGTTTTACCCTTGTTGACAATATGTATGATGGCTTCTGCTCCCAAGGTGTCATACAGAGGTACGGCTACCATGGAGTATGTGTAACAAGCCAATTCGGAGATGATCCACTGTATAGAGAGAAGTTTCAGTAAGGACTGGAGGGCACATTGAAGAGTATTAGTTCAGTCATTCAGCCAACAAATACTATCTGGCTTTTTGTCTTGTTTTGTATTTTTCTGAGACAGTGTCTCACTCTGCCATCCAGGCTGGAGTGCAGTGGTGTGATCATAGCTCACTGCAGCTTTAACCTTCCGGATCAAGTGATCCTCCAACTTCAGCCTCCCAAGTAGCTGGAACTATATGCACACGTCACTACACCCAGTTAATTTTTGTATTTTTTGTAGAGATGGATTTCACCATGTTTCCCAGTCTGGTATAAAACTACTAGGCTCAACTGATCTACCTGCCTGGGCCTCCCCAAGTGCTGGGATTACTTATTTGTTGACTTTTATGTAAAAAAAAAAAATCACTGTGGGGCCATAGAAACAGTTGCTAATACTTCTATAAAGTACATTTAAATAAGGGAGATAAGATAGTCACAGAGACAACTGCAATACAGAGGTAGACCAGAATACAAAGGCAGAGTGTGATAAGTTCTATCCCTAAGGGGTATGGAAGGCACTAAGAGCCTTGGGGTGGCAGAGATCACTCTCAAGGGTGAGGCAAAGGCTATTTGGGACTGCTTGTGGGAAAGTGATGAAAACTGGGTAGAGCTTTAGAGGACTAGCAGGATTTGGTTATGGAGGTAGAAGTAAAGAAGGAAGCGAATGAACAAAGAATAGTGATATGGTTTGGCTGTGTCCCCATCCAAATCTCATCTTGAATTGCAGTTCCTATAATCCCCACATGTTGTGGGAGGTACCTGGTGGGAGGTAATTGAATCATGGGGGTGGTTACCCTCATACTGTTTGATATGGTTTGGGTGTGTACCCATTCAAATCTCAACTTGAAGTGTATCTCCCAGAATTCCCACGTGTTGTGGGAGGGACCTGGGGGAGGTATTTGAATCATGGGAACCAGTCTTTCCCATGCGATTCTCATGGTAGTGAATAAGTCTCATGAGATTTGATGGGTTTATTGGGATTTCCATTTTCTTCTCCCTCATTTGTCTTGCTGCTGTGCTGTAAGAAGTGCCGTTTGCCTCCTGTCATGATTCTAAAGCCTCCCCAGCCATATGGAACTGTAAGTCCAATTAAATCTCTTTTTCTTCCCAGTCTTGGGTATGTCTTTATCAGCAGCATAAAAACAGACTAATACATTGTTCTCATGAGATCTGATTTTATAAGGAGCTTTCCACCCGCTTTGCTCTTGTTATTTTCTTTACTGCCGCCATGTGAAAAAGGACATGTTTTCTTCCCCTTCTGCCATGACTGTAAGTTTCTTGAGGCCTCCTCAGCCCTGTGGAACTGAGTCAATTAAACCCTTTTCCTTTATAAATCACCAAGTCTCAGGTATTTCTTCATAGCAGTGTGATAATGAACTAATACAGATAGCATGACATCATTGTGTGTATACATGTCAGCAAGCTTGAAGACTACAGGAAATAAAACTGGAAAGGTAAGTAGGAATCTGTTAATGATGGGCCTTAAATGTCAATTGGGTATTATGGACTCAATTCTGTCTCCATCTCCCCTCCTCTGGCCCAACTCAAATTCATGTTGAAACCCTAACCCCTAATGTGACAGTATATGAGATAAGGCTTTAAAGAAGTAATTATGGTTAAACAAAGTCATAAGGGTGGGGTCCTAATCCCTTCCTTCAGTGAAGAAGAAGGGACATGAGGGATACACGTGCACAGAGAAAAGGCCATGTGAAGACAAAACAAAAATGTGGCTGTTTACAAGTCAAGGAGAGAGACCTCAGGAGAAGCTAAACCTGCTGACACCCTGATCTTGGACTCCCAGACTCCAGAACTGTGAGAAAATAAATTTCTGTTGTTTAAGCCACATGGTCTGTGTATTAGATTACGGCAGTAATGGCAGACTAACATACAGTTGATCCTTGAACACATGGGTTTGAACTATGAGGGTCTGCTTGTGGATTATTTTCAATAAAAGTTACATGGAGGGTGCCAATACCTCCTGCCTCCTTTTCCACCTCCTCTACCTCTTTCATCTTTACCAGGTCTGAGACAGCAAGACCAACTTCTCCTTGTCCTCCTCCTCACCCTACTCAAGGTAAAGATGACTTGAATGAAGGCCTTTATAATGATCCATTTCCACTGAATGAATAGTACATACATTTTCTCTTCCTTATCATTTTCTTGATGGCATTTTCATTTCTCTAGCTTACTGTATTATTAGAATGCAGTATACAATACATATAATATAAAAAATATGTTAATCAACTGTCCATATTGTCAGCAAGGAAGGCTATCAGTAGTTAAACTTTGAGGGAGTTAAGCTTTATGTGGATCTTTTTACTGAATAGGCATTGGAGGTCCTAACCCCCATGTTGTTCAAGGGTTAACTGTGTCAGACTTGGTGTTAAGTTCCTAAATTAGAGTCAAGGAAACCTTTTTCTATTGTGGTTGAGTGTGACAAGAATGGAGTATGTAGATTCACCTAAAAATATAGGTGAATATTTTTGTATTTGTATTAGCATTAGAACTGAGACTTGCAATTTGTGAACTTGCAGTAAGGTCCACATGTAACTTAACTCCCCCCAAATTTAACTACTAATGCCTTCTGTTGACTGGAAGCCTTGCTGATAACACAGACAGTTGATTAACACATATTTTGTCTGTCGTGTGTATCATATACTACATTTTAGTGAGCATAGAAAGCATAAAAAGACTTCCCCTGGGGATAATGGGCCTGATGACTTAACTGAAACTTGGAGATAAGCTTGATTTTATCATCTTACCCTTTAAAATCTGCTTCCAAGTCACTGTGGAAACACGGCTATGGCCAGACTCCGTAGCAATGAGTGGCTGAATTTACTAGTTCAAGTACAAATTGCAAATTTCAGTTTGAATACTAATTCATCCTTTCCACAATATCTTCAACATCTGATTTGGTGGTCCCTCCTAGCTTCATTATTTTCCTCATATATCAATCACACTGACTTCAAATGATCCATGATAGACTGAGAAACAAGAGAAGTCCAAACACCTAGTGAGAGTCCTAGACACTTCACCAGAAATAAGGCAGGTTCTGAGTTGGAACTCTTTCAAGTAGAATAAGCATTAGAAAATTTTAAAAATAGCTTTGGTAAGGCATTAACAAGTGTCGGAATGCTGGACTGGGAATAGCATTTGATGTTTTTAAGCTTAACCCTGACTCATTTCCTTTAGTTAGCTTCATCATAGTTACCTCTGGCCTATTCTGAGCAAAGATGCCAACAAATTGGTCGGGTGATGGTTTATATCCTTTATGCAAGAGATAGGAACCCAGGTACTCCGCTCTATCAGACACCTACAAAAAAGAGAGATGGGGTGAGAGAGAGAGAGAGAGAGAGAGAGAGAGAGAGAGAGAGGAGAGAAGAGGTCAAGACCCAAAACTGACCAATATAATATCCTGTAGTTTAGAATACTACATTAGAAAGAATCTGTCTGAAACCGGACTCAACTTACCTGTTTGTAGGATAGCCATCTGTAGGGCTGGTTTGGTTTTCTATATCCCAAGCAGGGCCCATTGTCTAAAAACATAATATTTAAAGAAAATCAACTCTAGTTGCAAATTATCTGGACCAGAGAAGCTAAAAAGGAGATTAAGAAGGGACAAGACACAAAGGATAAATCAAACAAGGATCTGAGTTTCTCTTATGTCCAGGAAATTCAAAGCCAGAAAGCACTCGGTTCTCAAAGATGAAGAGTCTTATAAACTATACTTGAAACATTTAGGAAGCTATACAAAACAAGACTGGTTCAGTGTTGAATATGTGACCTCCATGGTCATGTAGACATTCAGAGAAAGCTATCCATATGGGGCTAGCCCACAAAATGTGACCAAGTAAACACAAACAGCCTGTATTGAAAAATCTTGGATTGAACAATAAAAAGTATGCTCATAAAAATATAAAAAATCAAGATATGAATCATCAATCTCATCACCCAAATACCATGATTACACTGATATATTATTCTATGGCTCCTTTGCATAGTTTTGCAGTTACAATCATTCCCCGTGTTTGGAATGAATATAATACTTTGATACCTTGCTGCTTCTCCCAATGTGATGTAAGTATTTTCATGTCATTATTTCTTCTCTATAGTGGTGTCAATGGCCAGTTGATGGGGGTTTCTATTGTAGTTGACTTTATTTCATCATGGGTATTTAGACTGTTTTCAAGTCTGACACCTTAAATTATGCTAAGTATTTTCCAATTGGTCATTTTAAATTTAGAACATTTCCTTAGAATAGAGACCCTAAAATGTATTAAGGGAAGGAAATGGGGGCCCAGAACAGTTAGGCTTTTGATACATAGCTTTTGATACATACCACACTGCTTACTTGAGCAGATGCGACAATTCACTTTCCTCCTACTATATCAAGTTTTATCACACTCTCATAGACCACTAAATAGTGTCTTTAAAAATTACCTTCAGGTTTGATAGATTTGAAAAGTTATTATTGTAGTCTAAGTTTCTTTAACAGCTAGTAAAGTGGGACCTTTTTCCTTGTTAGGTTTTATTTACTTTCATGACTAATTTGTCCATGTACTTTGCCCATTTGTATAAGAGTATCATCTAAGATATCAAGGCTTGTAAAAAACACGGAAACACACACACAGGTGTGCACACACACATTTGACAGTAGAAGAATTAAACTTCTGAACATCTAAACTACTCAGCTCAGCCTTACTTCAAATAAGTTTGGGCACATCCGTTCACAAGAGTAAATGGTCATCTCAGCTTTTAAAGCCAAACCAAGAAAGTAGTGGCATTAAGCTGAAGAACATATTAAGGGGCTGAGAAGTCCTCACGTCTAAGCCAGAAAGAGGCTGTTATAAGTAGACAAGTAGAAGGGAAGGAAAATTGATAGAGAGGATCCAGCCAAATTGCTAAGAGGAATTCAAGTCTTGCCAAAGGGAAGTATTCAGAGAGAGAGTTACTAGGAATTCAGAGGCAAGTAAGTGAACTTCTAGACTAAGTGATGGAGGAAAAAGGAAGGAAAGCAGGAAAGAGGTAGCCACTCTGATTAAAGAGATATAAAAATGAATGAGAAGGCTGTGTACAGGAAACATTAGTTCTTTTGCTTCCAATTGGAACAGCTGCATGAAAGCCTAAGAAGTAACATTTCAGACTAACTTTCCCTGAAGCATGGCTTTGACAGATAGTGGAAGCCACTTGCTCCCCTACGGTGTGTGCCTTGGGTGGTCTACCAGTGAGATCACTTGTACTAACATTAATCACTAATGATAGCTTCCATTTATTGAATGCTCACTCCATGCCAGGCACATTAACTCATCTTCCCAGCTATTATCATTCGCATTGTACTAAGAATTGCGAAGGACTGAGACAGCTTGGTCAAGCTCACTCAGCAAGTGGTAGAGCTGAAGAATGTCTGAGAAAGTATACTGGGGGTTGGGCACAGTGGCTCACGCCTGTAACCCCAGAACTGTGGGAGACAGAGGTTGGCAGATCACTTGAGCACAAGAGTTCAACACCAGCCTGGCCAATATGACAAAACTCCATCTCTACAAAAACTATAAAAATTAGCCATAGGTGGTAGTATGAGGCTATAGTCCCAGCTACTTGAGGGACTGAGGTGGGAGGATGGCTTGAGCCCAGGAGGTGAAGGTTGCAGTGAGCTTAGATCATACCACTGCACTCCAGCCTGGACAAAAGAGTGAGAACCTGTCTGAAAAAAAGAAAAAGAAAGAAAGGAAGAAAGAAAGAAAAAGAAGGAAAGAGAAAGAAAAAAATTTTACTGCATCACCTGTTGATTGACAAAAATGCTATCAGAGGCTGGTGTCTAAGGAACAAGTCAAATAATTGGTCCAAAGGGGCAACAACTCAGTTTTCATTAAACTCTGTGACCTGATCAGCTTCAGCCTATTAGCCAAACGCCTGCTCAGGCAACAGCCTAGCCTTTCATTAATTCAGTCAACTCAGACCTGTTCTGTTCTAAGTTGTGGCCAGCTACAAAAAGCCCACCCATTAACAACTTCTTGGCAAAGTTGCCAATCTATACTAAGTAGAATTCCAACTCTGGTGTACAGAATCCCCTGGCAGCTTTGCTAAAAATACAAAGCTTCCTGAGGATTTTTAGGTTTCATTATCTGGAAATTTAATTCAGTGAAACTAAGGTGGAGCCAGAAGATACAGTTTTAAACAGTAGCCCCAAGTGATTCTCAAGATAAACAAACTACTAGCTAAACATAATGTATTCAACCCCAGGACCTGAAGTGTCATTTTTCTTTTTTCTTTTTTTTTTCTCTCTTTTTTTTTTTTTGAGATGGAGTCTCTCTCTGTCATCCTAGCTGGAGTGCAGTGGCGCGATGGCTCACTGCAACCTCTGCTTCTCAGGTTCAAGGAATTCTCCTGCCTCAGCCTTCCACATAGCTGGGATTATAGGAACCCACCACCATGCCCTGCTATAATTAACTAGCCAAACCAGATTTCTCATGCCTGCTCCATAAGAAGCCATTTTAACAGTATTGCTTTAGGATTTAGTATTGAAAAAAAATTCTAAATTATGTATCTCATGTGCCACCTATCACATGCTAAATGGCTTATTTTAGTCACAATAACAACACATGCTCAATAAAGAAAACATCTAAAAACAGAAAACCACTAGGGCTGGACATAGGGGCTCACTCCTGTAATCCCAGTGCTTTGGGAGGCTGGAGTCAGGGAGGGGGGTATCTCTTGAAGCCAGTTTGAGACTAGCCTGGACAACATAGTGAGACCTTGTCTCTACAAAAAATTTAAAAATTAGCCAGGTATGGACTACCTGCCTGTAGTTCTAGCTACTTGGGAAGGTGATGTGGGAGGATTGCTGGAGCCCAAGAGTTTGAGGTTGTAGTGAGCTGTATTCCATCACACCACTGCACTCCAGCCTGGGTGACAGAGCAAGATCCTGTCTCTCAAAAAAAAAAAAGAAAAAAAAAAGAAAAAACATCCCAAAGGAAATTATACTGTATTAGACATATACTATCTTGAATTGCCAGAGGAGTAAAGAAACCGATGTTTGGTTTGTTTTTATTTGTTATTTGCATGAGGTCTATAAGTAAATGACGACTTGGAGCCAGATATACTAAGTACAGGCCCCGGTGGACTCTTCAGATAGACGTTTTCTTTACAATAAATCTTTCATTGTCTGGAGGAATAACTACTTCTATAAAACATTTAAAAACTAACCTAAAATAGAACAATCTAGTCAAACAGACACACTTAGATTTCTGTGTCAGCTCTGACATTTTCTTGTTCTGTGACCTTGGTAATGGTCTTGAAGTTCTGAGTCTGTGTCCTCATCTTTAAAAATGGCAGTGATAGTAACTAATCTCTATGGTTTAGGGAAGATTAAGTAATACAGGTGCAGTAGCTATGCATAGTTAACACTTGACAGGAGTTGGCCATTAATATCAGCTTGGTCTTAGTTAACATGCAGAAGAGAAGGGAGGGATAAAAGTTACATGGCCAGAATGTCACCCAAAAGACCAAAGGCACAGAAAGAGTTATAAGCCAGTTGCTTTTAAAAGTAAATGTGTGTGCGCCAGCCATTATGTTCAATGATATAAGATATAAATATTAAGGCTTGATGTATTCCAAATGAACATGGCAAAGCCCATTTGGTGGTGTTTCTAAAAAAGTCCAAAGAAGTGGTAATATGGGCCAGTAGGATGGTATCAGAGTCAAGGACAAGGTAAGACATCAGGAGTCTTGGACTGCTGGTCCTGGCTCAGATTGTCTATTTGTAAATGCAGGGAATTACATTAACGAAAGCCATGTTTCTAAACAAACTCACTAGGTACTGGTGAGTTACCCAAGATACTGTCTTGCATCATTATCTCCTTGACCCTTTAACAGCAATTTTGGCAGGGACGTTCTTCTTGTGTTGAGAAACAGATTCAGAGAGGCAAAGTGGCTTGCATAAGGTTATGAAGCTGGAAATGGAGGAACCAGATTTCAAACCTGGTGTCTGACACTGGTTCCAGCATCCATCCTGATACTGTGTTCTAATGTCTCCTCTATTTTGCATGTTGTGATTCTACTTGAATCACTGCATCAAAATAGCTGGGGTTTTAGAGGTGAGGCAGAGAAGGAGAGATTTGCAACAGACCCCACCTTGTCTTCTTCAGGCAAGGACAGACCATTAGGCTTACCAGACACAGCGAGTCCTCTTTGGAAAACCTCATACATAGTCTTGGCATCTGAGAAGTAGTAACTTATTAGGTCATTGTTCTTCTGGGAAGCACCCTTCCGCGCTCCTCCCTAAGACACAAGACCAAGTTTAGGCCAAGTCCAAGTCACCCCTCACTCTTTCCAAAACCTTTATGAGTTGAATTAAAGAGAGCATAAATGCTGATTTTGAGGTCACAGGAATGTTCTCTTTGCTGTTCAATTGATTTTTAGAAATCCCCAAATCATAGTATGCTTATATCATAGACATTTTAGAAAATAGAAAAGTGGCTGGGCGTGGTGGTTTATGCATGTAATCCCAACATTTTAGGAGGACGAGGGAGGTGGATCACTTGAGGTCAGGAGTTTGAGACCAGCCTGACCAACAAGGTGAAACCCTGTCTCTATTAAAAATACAAAAATTAGCCAGGCAGGGCAGCAGGCGCCTGTAGTCCCAGCTACTTGGGAGGCTGAGACAGGGGAATTGTTTGGACCTGGGAAGTGGAGATTGCAGTGAACCGAGATCACAACACTGTACTCCAGCCTAAAAAAAAAAAAAAAAAGAAAGAAAAGAAAAGAGAATAATAAAGTCATAAAGTTGATCTGTAATCCCACCCAGAGACTGCCACTGTTATGTTTTTGGTAACCCTCCTGGCATCCATTTGTGTCTGTATACGGAGGAGAGATGATATGGATAATTTTGTCTTTTTTTTTTTAATCATATTGAGTTTAAACTTCTACTGATTGCATACTATGTGTTCTAGGTACTCTGTAAATACTGTAGATGTGAGTTAAGACAAAATAGCTGCCCTTTAGCACCTCACACACCAGGGTTGTTGGAGTATGAGTGCATAATAAGGAAAAAAATGAAAATATAATACCATGATGTACATGCTATAATGAATTTGGAGGAAATGGATTGGTGGTGGAGGGAATGAAGCAACCAGTTCTGTATTAAGCAGAAAGATTGCAGAGAAGAAATGGTATTTCAATACAGACTTCAAAGACAAGTAGGCACTTGGCAAAAATACATGATTTGGGCAGGGTAAAGGAGAAAAAAGAAAATTCCAGAGTAGAGGAACAGCCTGAGCAAAGGCATGGAGGTAAAAAAAATGCAGCGCAGAGTTGGGTGGGCAGCTAGAAGACAGTGTATTCAAGGAAAAGGTTATAGCTAGGAATCCATCTAGAAATGTCATCTGGAACTACAGGATCAGGCTCTGGGCTGGATCCTGGAGTTACAGCAGGCGCTCCAAGTATGGTCCAAAGGTCCAACCCTCATGAAAGTTCGTCTCGAGAAGAACAGGCAACAATTAAATAAGCATTCAAGAATGTAAACTACTTTCCAAAGTGAGAGCTATAAAAATACAGGGAAACACACGAGGCTGTAATAAGAGATCCGACTTAGTCTAGGACCTCAGGGAAAATTTCCATGGGCTATCACATTAAGACAAAAAAAACGGCAAAAATAAAGTTCCTTGTCTAGTGAAGGAAGACAGGGTCTTGTTGTCTGTCTATGTGCCTGGTGCAAGGAAGCAGGAAGAATCCAAGATGTTCCAGATTCTTCACTTTGGCAACTGGGTAAGAAGAGACACATTTAACTGAAACAGAGTAGGAAAGGAGGTGTGTGTGTGTGTGTGTGTGTGTGTGCGTGCGAGCGTGTGTGTGTGTGTAGGAAGAAAACACGCATAAAGAGAGAGACCTAGAGAGCTTAAGTTACTTAAGAATCACTG
This sequence comes from Cacajao melanocephalus, assembly GCA_963573385.1. Taxonomy (NCBI): domain Eukaryota; kingdom Metazoa; phylum Chordata; class Mammalia; order Primates; family Pitheciidae; genus Cacajao; species Cacajao melanocephalus. Next base: position 88,122 of record CAUYLG010062992.1, on the reverse strand, counting down.
AGGTCAGAATAGAAAATCAGATTTTAGTATCACAGATTTAGGCACATTTTCAAGTCATAAAAAAGGAGGTATTTTCTTAGCTGTGAGGATTTAGATAAGGGTTTGACAGACTATAATCTGCAGGCTGAATATGGCCTACCACCTGCCTTGTAAGTAAAGTTTTATCAGAACACAGTCCCACTCATGTGTTTACATGTTGTCTGGTACTGTACTCTTATTCTATAACAGCAGCATTGAGTAGCTTCAAAAGAGCCTGTGTGGTCTGCAAATTCCATACCATTTACTGCCTGGCCTTTACAGCATATGTTTGTCAACCCCTGCTGCAGAGGAATCAAGAGATGCTGAGAATAAAACCCTAGAATGAGGAGAAGAAAGAACCCAAGTGACAAAAGAAGACTGTCTTGAAATTAGGAAGAAGTCTGATTGAAAGATATTATGAAAGTGAAAAGGAGGAGTTTCAAGGAGGAAATCTCAAGTCAATTGAGAGGAAAGCTGAAAGAGAAGTAATTGAATTTAGAAGTTAGGTCATGAGTGATTCAGAGCACTTTGGAGGAGATGGTAGTGGTAAAAGGTCAGATCAATGGTAAAAGGTTGAAGTTCAGAAGAGGAAATCAATAAGCAAACTAGTCTTAAAGAACTCTGGTGTGAAAGGAACGGAGTGAGTGGAGATGGTGGAATGCGGCAGGACAGGAAGATGTCAGTGAAGACATGGAGCATGCAGATGTACTAACAGGTGGGAGAGGAGCTGGAGAGTAGAGGTAGCTTGGAGTAAGATTTCTTCTATCCTGGAGAAAGAAGACTGTAAAAATAACAGAAGAAGTTAGCCTTGTGAAGGAACAGGAATCCTTTTTTACTCAGAAGAGGGTAGAAGATGAAAATAGATGAAGACATTCATGGGAGCAGAAGGCAGGAGAGATGAAGAGAACATCTTTGAAGCTTTCAATTTGCTCATAGATACAGGAAGCTGGGGAATTTGAAGAAAGCCAGGAGAGTGAGCCCAGTTCAAGTTTTATAGTTTTAAGAAAAATAAATTTAACTAAAAGCTAGAATTTAACTAGAGGAAAGGACTTAATCATTCTCAGTCACTGGGTATCTTGATGAAAATGTTCTCCTGTCCCCAGTGTACTGATGCTATTATTTAGATCATGGGTTGTCAAAATATTTCTGTAAAGAGCTACACAGCAAACACTTTAGGCTTTGTTCCACTTTAGGCTTTCGTGGAACAAAGCCTAAAGTGGTTGCTATCTCGAACTCATCCCTTAAAAAAAGTAAAAACCATTCTTAACTTGCCAGTTGCATAAAGAAAGAATTTTGGGCTGGGTGCAGTGGCTCATGTCTGTAATCCCAGCACTTTGGGAGGCTGAGACAGGTGGATCATGAGGTCAGGAGTTCGAGATCAGCCTGATCCAACAATGGTGAAACCCTATCTCTACTGAAATACAAAAATTAGCCAGGCATGGTGGCAGGCTCTTGTAATCTCAGCTACTCAGAAGGCTGAGGCAGGAGAATCACTTGAAACTGGAAGGCGGAGGTTGAAGTGAGCTGAGATTGCACTGAGCTGAGATTGCACCACTGCACTCCAGCCTGGGCAACAAGAGTGAAACTCTGTCTCAAAAAAAAAAAAAAAAAAAAAAAAGATGGATTTTGTTCGTGGCTATAGTTTGCCAACTCCAATCTAGATTACTGACATCATAAAACCTTCCTTACTACAAAAGAAAATGTGCCAGCAATAGAAGTTTAAATTTGTGTATTGCCTATTGATTGGTAACATGAAAGCTTTACTTTCCCATGCCACACCCAATCCCCTTCATGAGTTATCACTAGGTTTAAAATTACAGTTTGAGTTTGATGAAGGTTTGCAAACTGAAAGGATGACTGGTAAATTACCTCAATTCCCACAGACTGTTTGTCCAGGTCGAGAGGAGGTAAGAAGGGTTGAGGTCTGGTGATCAGCCACAGGAAGATGGCAGCTCCAAATGTCAGGATGCAGATCAACGCCGGGGTCGGAAGTGGGGAAAACAAAAAGTTAAAGATAAAAAGCATCTTTGTGAATAGCAGCAGGAAATTCAGACCTATAAAAAAAAACAGGGGAAAGAAAATTTAGAGGAAATGGCTATATTTTTATACTCAATAGCTCTATGTTTACAGAAGGACACACGCGTGCACACACAAACACACACACCCTCAAACCCTCAAATAGAATTGTACCTCTCTAGTAGCAGAATTTTTCCCACTGTTTACTTAGCACTGTTGAAAATAATAGAACACATTCTCCACCCCTGCTACTTGACTGTCCTCACACAAAGCAGAAAGGATCAAAGGAAGCAAGTTAATCATTTCCCAGACGATTTTGAGAAATGACTGCCCTTTTAATGTTGGTGCACGAAGCCTAAGAGAAGGCAGCCTGCTAGATACAAAATAAGCTGGTGATCAGAGAGTACCTCCTCTGCCTGGGCAGACTGAGGGTCAGGAAGGACTCTTTTAGCTGGATTTCCCCCATCTAAACCAAACAGAAGAGCTCTGTCGAGGTGAAGCCACAGGTTTTAGAAATTATAGATTTTGTATGAAGGATATTTCCTGCTGGCTAGATATGTCTAGCTCATTGCTTTACTCTTTGGAGCATTGGAAGGGTTTTGGAGATCAACAGCATTACAACTTGCTATGCACAACATCCTCTCCCCCAGGGAGTCCAGAGGAATCATTTTACTGTGAGGCAAACATTAGTCAGTTACACAGAAACAGTGCTGGAGAATGGGTGGCAAGTGGTGAGCATTGAAGAGTTAGGTCAAGAAGAGATGTCAAGAAATTAGAAGCAACAAAGGCTTCCCCCAACCCAGCCTTTCTTACAGTTTTCAGCCAAGTTCAACTTCAAACTACTCTAATAGGAGAGACTAAATTTAGGGTGGGTCCTAGGAACATACCCTGGCTGAAACCATCTTTTCCTGGAAAGTTGCTGCCTCACAGCTTTCAAACTAAATTACGAGAATACAATAGCAGCAAACACAGGAGCACTTACTGTATGCCAGGCACAGGGCTGGGCTTTTTGCACAGTTTGTTTAATTGAGGTCAAGCAATACTATAAAGTAGTATTTCACAGAAGAGGAAATGGATGTGTTGGGATAAAGCAACTTGTCCAAATTCACCCATCATTCCCTATTGCTACTTTTCTATGAAAATCTACGAAACGACAATTTACCTTTTCTTATAGGTTCTAGTCATAGAATTCAGAGAGATTGAATTTGTCTAGCACCATTCAGGTGATAGCAAATGAAGTTCAGAATTTGCGTTCTTCAAAGTTTACTGCAATGCCTGAAGAAACAATATCTCAGAGATGAGGCCACACATGCCCATTCCAAATCAAAAGAACAAATCAAGCCCAGTTAAAAATTAGATCAGATCAAGATCACAGTTGCCCTTAGGGCTTTGGACAGCTGCCATTAGCTGCCACCTGCAACCTTCTTCAACGAGCGAAACACACTTCGCTCTAGTCCGAGAAAGGCCACAAGGTGCAGGAATTTTGTGTGGGGGCAGGAACAGTCACCAGAAACCCTGGGCCATTCTTTTTATCTTCCTGCCCCTCAATTAATTATAACCTGACTTTGGAGTAGTCCCTTTCCATTTTAGGAGAGAGAACGGAACTTCCAGAAACTGGGATCATAGTTCCCAACTTTTTGGTTCTTTCCATATTGCATTGGGGGGAGAAACAGAAGTCAGAACCAAAATAAAAGCAAGGCCCCATGGGTGCTAGGTTACATAATAACAAAGGTGCTATTGTGACCACCTGGCAGGATTCTGAGAGCTGGGATTTTTGGAATTCAGCCTTACCTGGACTTGTATGATGAGGTGGCACTCCAGGATGCAAAAGATTCAAAAGCTAGCCATAAAGCCCAGGCAGAGAAGGAGGATCTGCCTCAGGGAAGATTGTGAAACTGAAAAGGCAGGTGGCAGTGCCAAAGGGGAGGAGAAGCCTGTGCCTGTTTTGTGCCCATCCAGTGCCCATCCAACCCACCACCAACCACTCCTAGGAGGCTGGGACATTGTGAGAAGATTGGTTTTATACATATGTATATATAAACACAGTCTGGAACTCCTGACCTCATGATCTACCTGCCTCAGCCTCCCAAAGTGCTGGGATTACAGGCATGAGCCACTGCACCCAGCCCCACATTCATCTTTTTTATGCAACTATAAAATTAATATATATGTTAATTTTTTAACAATTAAATTTTTTAAATATAATAATAATAACTATTATTATTTTTGAGACAGGGTCTTACTCTGTTTCCCAGGCTGGAGTGCAGTGGGACAATTCTGGCTCACTGCAACCTCAACCTCCTGGGCTCAAGTGATCCTTCCACCTCAGCCTCCTGAGTAACTGGGACCACAGGTGTGTGCCACCATGCCCAGTTAATTCTTTAATTTTTTGTGAAGACATGCCTCACCATGATGCCCAGGCTGGTTTCAAACTCCAGGGCTCAAGCAGTCCTCCCACTTTGGCCTCCCAAAGTGCTGGGATTACAGGCATGAGCTACCACAACCACCCCAGACTGGTGATATTTTATCTGGGCTTTTTACCTCTGCCTCAGTCCCACCCATAAATTAAGAGATCCTTACTGACATCCTCCTGTTTGACTATGGGAAAAAAATGGTTGCACTAAGGATTTTTGCCCTCTTCTTCCAGATGGCACATTTATATTTAATAGGAAACTTTGCAAACAATGTCTTCCACTTAGGGTCTAAAAATGGAATTTCTCTTCAGTTGTGGCAATATGGCAGGAAGGAGAGTGAATAACCTGACTGGTAACACATGGGAGAAAAAGAACAGAGAATCTATTACAGTCTCAAGGGAGCACCTGCTGCGGATCTCAGGTGACTTACCACATAGTAACAATACTGTGGGTCACAGATTGTCAGAATTCTCCCCACCCCCTAGATAACCCAGAAGACTGCATTTTTGTGAAACTTCAACTTTAACTAACATCAGTTTTTAGGAGTCTGGCATGAGATAAACAAAAACACATCTCCTAGTTGAATGTGGATCATGGTCTGTTAATGTTTGAGTACTCCTTTGAGACAGACTTCAGTCATATTGCCCACAAATGGAATGAGACTGACCACTTCATTACAAACAAGGGAGATATTACACACTTCAAAGCCACAGTTTAATGAGAATGAAAGTACCTTGCCTATGTTGGCAAGGGATTTTATTTGAGGAAGACACTGAAGGAAGTATTTACTTGTGTGTATTTGTCAACGGAAATAGCTTACTTAGTTTGCTCTCACTGACCAGGTATCCCACTCAAGTAGGAGGTGCACAAAATTTCACATGGTTCCTTCCTCATTTTTTTTTTTTTTTAGGCAGAGTCTGGCTCTGTCACTTAGGCTGGAGTGCAGTGTCGTGATCTCGGCTCACTGCAGCCTCCACCTCCCAGGTTCAAGTGATTCTCATGCCTCAGCCTCCTGAGTAGCTAGGATTACAGGTGCCCACCACCACACCCAACTAATTTTTTGTATTTTCAGTAGAGATGAGGGTTACACCATGTTGGCCAGGCTGGTCTCAAACTCCCGACCTCAGGTGACCCACCTGTCTTGGCCTCTCAAAGTGCTGGGATTACAGGCATGAGCCACTGCACCCAGCCCTTCCTCAATTTTTTTAAAAATTGAGATATAATTTACGTAATGTATAATTAACCATTTTAAAATGTACACTCTGGCAGTATTTAGTGTATTCACAATGTTGTGCCACCATCATGTCTATTTAGTTACAAAACATTTTCATCACCACAAAATAGGAAACCCCGTACCCACTAGCAATCATTTCCTAGTCCCTTCTCTGCCCAGCCTCTAGAGAAAGCACTAGGCTGCTTTTTGTTGCTATGGATTTACCTATTCTAAATATTTCATGTAAATGAAACCATATATGTGACTTTTTGTGTCTGACTTTTTTTTTTTTTTTTTTTTTTTGAGACAGAGTTTTGCTCTTGTTGCCCAGGCTGGAGTGCAATGGCATGATTTCGGCTCTGCAACCTCCACCTCCCGGGTTCAAGCGATTCTCCTGCCTCAGTCTCCCGGGTAGCTGTGATTACAGGCATGCACCACCACGCCCGGCTAATTTTGTATTTTTAGTAGAGATGGGGTTTCTCCATGTCGGTCAGGTTGGTCTCTAATTCCCAATCTCAGGTGATCCACCTGCCTTGGCCTTCCAAAGTGCTGGGATTACAGGCGTGAGCCACTGCTCCTGGCCTGACTTCTTTTACATATTATAATGTTTAAGATTCATTCATGCTGTAGGATGTCTGTACTTTGCTTCTTTTTATGGCTCAGTATTATCCCATTGTATGGATAGACTGTACTCTATCTATCTACCAACCAGTTGATGGATATTTGGGTTGTTTCTACTTTTGGTATTGTGAATAGAGCTATTATGAACATTTCTATACAAGTTTTTGTTTGAATATATTTTTCCAATTCTTTAGGGTATAGACCCAGGAGAGAAATTGCTGAGTCATATGTTAATCTTATATTTAACCTTTCGAGGAGCCACCAAACTGTTTTCCACAGCAGCTGCATCATTTTGTATCCAACCAGTAATGTAAAAGCATTCCAATTTCTCTATATTCTCCCTAACACTGCTATTTTCTCTTTGTTGGTTGGTTTACCTGTTTAAATAGCCAATTCAATAGGTGTGAAGTGGTATCTCATTGTGGGTTTGATTTGCATTTGTCTAATGACTAAGGATGTTGGGCATCTTTTTATTTGCTTCTTGGCCATTTGGATTTCTTTTTTGAAGAAATGTCTACTCAAGTCTTTTGCCCATTTTACAATTAGGTCATATATATACACATAACATTTAGCAGAGATACGATTTGCAATATTTTCTTCCGTTCTGTAGGTTGTCTTTTTAGCATCTTGACAAGCATTTTATTTTATTTCTTTTACAATTAACAATTTTTTATTTTTTAGAGATGGGGTCTCACTATGTTGCCCAGGCTGCTCCTGAACTGCTGGGCTCAAGTGATCCTCCCACCTCAGCCTCCCAAAGTGCTGGGATTATAGGGGTGAGCCACCTTTCTAATGCCCAATACACTCAAACATTTTTAACCTTATGAGGTCAGCACTGAGAGAATTTGCAATCATGTCATGTAACTCTCTCACTGTTTAAGTGGAATAAACTCAGGGCCTGAGAGGAGGTGAGCCCCGTGGGCCAAACCATGACAGGAGTGGGAAGATCTGGTTACCATCCCAGCTGTTAGAATCTGTTAACACTTCCAGGTTTGTTCAAATTAAACAAGGGGAAAAAAATGCCACCACCCTTTTGTCATGTGTCCTGTGTGACTCAAACTACAGTTCTGGTTGAGTCACTCTACGGAACCCCCTGCAAGCAGTAGGTGTGATTAGCATTTCCTCTTCCTTTTAACATCACTCCCGGTTGGGGTAGGGAGAAGTGCAATAGTAGTAAAGAAAAGAAGAAAGAGAGCTGTCACGTGGCGTCTGGGATTTCCTGTTTCCGGTAACATACAAATGATGGAGCAAGCCACAGTACATATCAGGACGGCCCATGTCAAAAACCTTACTCCACTTTTTGATGCAGTGATGGTGACATGCCTTGGCCTCAGACCCCAAGATGCCCATTTGTCCAGCATCCTTGTCCTTGATCCACCCCAGGGCCCTCCCCTCCCCTGTGGATGAATGACTGTAGCCACAGTCACTCATCTCCTGGCTTCTAACATGTTTTATTCCCAACATAGCTGAAGGATGCCTTCTGCCTTTGCATCTCTGTACACGCTTCTTGGACCAGTCTTGGTGTCTAAGTTATGATCACCCCATGTTCAGCTTTGGATTGTTTCCCTTTGTGGATTTGGGGTGGCATGTCTTCATTTAGTCTCATTTTCTTTGGATAAATATCCTAAATGGATTCTTCTACTCTAATATTTAAATTTTTTGGTCAATTATGTGCCATTGGGAGGAAGAGGGCAAAGTCCTCAGTGCAACCATTTTTTTTCCGCCACAGTCAAACAGGAGGGTGTTAGTAAGGATCTCTTAATTTGTGGGTGGGATTGCTACAAATCTTTCATACTATCCCTATTGGCTAAAAATCATTTTGTTTCAATAGTCTCTATCTTTTTAAAGATTGTATTTTTCCTATGTATATCTTACTCAAACCCTACCCGAAGTCTGTTCCCACCTCAAAGCTTCTGTATTTGCTCTTCTCTTTGCCTGGAACATTTCCCCAGATCTGGAATGGTTGTATATTGCGGATAGGTCAGGCCTCACCTCAAATGTCACTTCCTCGGAGGCTCACCATTTCTGATCTTATTTAATAATGTCCTTTCCTTTCCAACCAGTGTCATGGACTTTGTGTTCTCTTCTCCATGACACTGTTCACTGCAAAATAATCCCAGCTCCTTATTATTCATTGTCCTGACTGCGCTGATGCTGTCTTTGGAACAGGGATTTAAATTTTGTTTACTGCTGTGCCTCTCGTGCCTGCACCATGCCTGGCACATAATTAACTTTTAACAAGTAGTTGTGAGCAAATGAACCATTTTCCAGGTCACAACTGTTTATTCCATATACTCTCAGTTAACTCATTTTCCCTGCAGTACAAAGTACTAACACCTCACCCTCAAACTCCCAATTCTTAGATCATAAGAAGTCATTCAGGCCAATCTGGGGAGGATTGCTCCCTAATCAATACTTTTTTAAGATATTGGATAGGGATGGTGGATGGTGACACAGGTGTATTTCTGACACACATTAAGGACCATTCAAGATCCCTCTACTCCTCCAGGCTTAGAAGAGTTGGAATGAAGTTATCTACATTGGTTAAGTATGCAGAAAGTCCAGCCAAGAAATAAATCATACTAGGCTAGGAGCGCCTGTAATACCAGCACTTTGGGAGGCAGAGGTTGGCAGATCACTTGAGCTCAAGAGTTTGAGACCAGACTGGCCAACATGGCAAAACTCCATCTCTACAAAAAATATAAAAAATTAGCCATGGGTTGTAGCATGAGCCTGTAGTCTCAACTACTTGGGGGACTGAGGTGGGAGATGGCTTGAGCCCAGGAGGTAAAGGTTGCAGTGAGCTTAGATTGTGCTGCTGCACTCCAGCCTGGACAACAAAGCCGGACTCTGTCAAAAAGGAAAGAAGGAGGGAAGGAAGGAAGGAAGGAAGGAAGGAAGGAAGGAAGGAAGGAAGGAAGGAAGGAAAGAAATCTTTCTGTTTCCTTGGTTTTCTGGAAATCTAAGGACAATAAAGGAAATTATCTTTGCTTTTAGGCCTGGAGAACTATTTTGTGTGTGTGTGTGTCTGTGTGTGTGTGCAATGATAAGATGTAAATTGCAATTACAAGCTTTAAAAAAAAAATCTGCCTTCATTAATTTGTATTTAATTGATTTCTGTGTTCTCTTGCATGTATGGGCTCATTATATGGTGATAGGAAGCTAATTAAAAAGGAAACCAGCATCTTCAAGTTCTTATACCCAATTAGTTAACACATTTCTTCTATACTAGGAATTTCCTACTGTCTCCTAGAGACTATGTCAAAAGTCTTTACAACTTATAATGATTCCAAAGGGCCCTGCCTGTGTGTTATTTAAGAGGCTGTATATGAAAGTTTTGCTTTTTGAGCTGGGCTTTCCATTTCTTACTTAGTTGCAAAGTCATTTTTCCTACATTCCTGCGACCCTCAACTTAGGAGACCTCTCTCTGAGTCCCTGACTACATAGTCAGTGTTTGTAGACAAACCCGAAAGTAATAACAAAAGGTCAACATGACATTACAAACCATTAGTATCATGAGCATACCTGAAAAGATCTGATAACCTTTTCCTTTCTATGCTCTGAACGTGAATCAGATGCATGTTCTGTTGCAAGATCCTTCACCCAATTTCCTCACAGCCCTGGGATGAAGCGTTTTTCAAAAATCTTTCCTTAAACTAGTTTACTTTTCTGTACCACAAGTAGTTTTCTTCTGCTAGGGAAATGACAGATGATGTGATTTGAGCAATGATTCTGTTTCACAAAACTCAGTTACAGAAAAGCATCATATGGAAAAGGTCCAGTAGATTGTCCCCAAGGGAACTTATTCTCAGCTACCCAAGCTATTTAAAATGATTCAACAATCCAATGGGTCAACATTCAGATCTGAGATAAAAATCTGTGGTCATATCTCCCAACTAAAAAAAAAAAAATTAAAAAAAGAGCTGAGAGGAGAAATTCTAAAAACCCTCTAAGGAAATAAGAGGCAATTAATACTTTTCAATTTTATAATTACTGAGATAATTCAGAGGTGGCCAGTTACCAAAATTGGTACGCAGAAAGTTAATAGTTTTCCAATATTTTATACAAATAACTAATTTAGAAGTCATGAAAAAGATACTACTCACAATAGTATATATAAGAATAAATGCGTAAAACCTATATTTTAAAAGTTCAGATCTGAACCACATAAGAAGGTTAGAGAAATGTAAAGACATACCTGAAATCAAGGATCCTATCTCCTTGAATGTATCTATACATTTAATGCAACCCTAATAAAGACTTTCTTAAAAACTAAAATGCTAATTCTAAAGTTCATCCTGAGAAACAAAACTTAACAAAGAGTTAAACAATTTTGAAAAATTGTAAGAATTGGGTAGGTGGCAGAGAAGTAATCATTACCAAATTTAAACACTTACTATAGAGCTATAGGAGTTTTCTGGCCTGGTGAGGTGGCTCACACCTGTAATCTCAGCACTTTGGGAAACAGAGGCAGGTGGATCACTTGAGATCAGGAGTTCAAGACCAGCCTGGCCAACATGGTGAAACCTCATCTCTACTAAAAATACAAAAATTAGCCGGGCATGGTAGCATGTGCCTATAATCTCAGCTACTCAGAAGGTTGAGACAGGAGAACTGCTTGAACCCAGGAGGCAGAGGTTGCAGTGAGTGGGGATCACGCCACTGCACTCCAGCCTGGGCAACAGAGCCAGACTCTGTCTCAGAAAGAAAAAAAAAAAAAAGAGCTATAGGAGTTTTCTATTGGTCATGAATAGACAAATCTATTTTACAAAATCATCCCGAGACACGCCCAGTAGATGCTCTTATCACGTACTAAATTGCATTTCAAATCAAAATAGATTGTTTTTCACTTACAATAAATGTAGTGAGATAACTGGCTAGCCATTCAGAGAGAATACATTAAGCTGACTGCTCTCTCACTCCTACAACAAACATAAGTTGAAGATAGGTCAAAGACTTAAGTATAAAGCAATGAAAACCATAAGAAGAAAAGCTGGGGTGAAAAAGTATGAAGAAACCTTCTCTTCTAATTTGGCATGGGGAAGACTCAAGACAGACCTAACACCTAAAATCTACAAATAGAAATGTTGTCAAGTTGGATTATATAAAAACATAAACTTCCCCTGCAGAAAATATACCAGAGACAGAGACACAAGCCAAATTAGAAAAAGTATCAAACCCCTCAGACAGGCTGAGAGCTACTTTCTTTAATAAGGAACCCAGACATCAATGAAAAACAAAATACAATCCAGCAAAACAAAGGCAGAGAGCATGTCCTAAAGTCCACAGCAAAACAATCAAGTTACTTAAAATCAGGGAAAGACATTCGGTTTTGCTTCTAGTTCTTAAGAATGCAAATTTAAATGACGTGTCCTTTCCCTGTGCATCAGATTCCAGTGATGAAACCATGAGAAATGCAATGTTCATTGTGGAAAGGTACATTTGGTGCCGTCTCTTAGAGAAGTCTCCATTGCCCTCTACCACAGCATAAAATGTGTGGCCTTTTACCTAGTAATTCTACTATCAACTTATCTTGCAGAAAGACATTGGCTCAATAAACTGCATCACAAATGACATGTAAGGTACAGGGTAAGAATGTTGGCTCAGACTACTTGGGCTCAAGCTCTGCTTGATCATTTTCTTTGCGACCTGGGGCAGATAATTTAATCCTCTGTGGTTTCTCATTTATAAAATCACAATAATGGTATCTCCCTTCTAAAGCTATCACCATGATTAAAAGAGTTAATGGATATATAAAGTGCTTAGAACCACGCCCGGCACATAGGTTTATGAATTAACTATTATATTTATCATCATTAAAGCTATAGAATTGTTTCTAATCCAAAAGCCTAGGAAAGCCTTCCTTGACAGGAGAATAATGAAACAAATTACAGTACTTCCACACAATGGAATTCTGGGCAGGTATTTTTAAAAAGAAAGTCAATTTGTAGGTACTGATATGAAAAGAGCTCATGACGTACCACCAGAGAGAAAGAAAGCAATATTTGGACAGTGTGTACATTATCTTCTCAATTGCAATGAATTATCTATGCATTTATGTTTCTGAAAAGATCATCCTCATAGAAAAAGAGGGAGGGAGGTTGGGTGCAGTGGCTCACGCCTATAATCCCAGTACTTTGGGAGGCCGAGGTAGGTGTACTGCTGGAGCCCAGGAGTTCGAGATCTGTCTGGGGAACACGGTGAGGCCATGACTCTACAAAATATACAAAAATTAGCCTGGTGTGGTGGTGCCTGCCTGTAGTCCCAGCTACTTGAGAGCTTGAGGTGGGAGGATCACTTGAGGTCTAGGCTGCGGTGAGGTGTAATTGCCCTACTGCACTCCAGCTGGGGCAACAGAGCAAGACCCTGTCTCAAAAACAAAAAACACAAAACAAGAAGACAGACGGAAGAGGAGACATCAGGACTGGGTTCCTTGAAAGTCTTGGCTACTCCTTCCCTCATCCAAAAGCTGCTGAAGGGCTCGGCTATAAATGTGGTGTTGTTCCAGGTGCTGGGGATATAGCAAGGGAAAAGCCTGCCCTCAGGAGACTGCATTATACTGGGGAGTTTGACAACAAGCCTGAACAATAACTAGATTATATGGTATTATAGAACAATAAAAACCACAACAAAAAGAGCAGGGAAAGAGAATTGAGGGTACAGCAGGGGGATTTTTTTTTTTTTTTTTTTTTTTTTGGAGGCAGAGTCAGGCTCTGTTGCCCAGGCTGGAGTGCAGTGGCACCATTTTGGCTCACTGCAACCTCTGCCTCCTGGGTTCAGCCAAGTCTCATACCTCAGCCTCCCAGGTAGCTGGGATTACAGGCACCCACCACCATGTCCGGCTAATTTTTGTATTTTTAGTAGAGACAGGGTTTCGCCATGTTGGCCAGGCTGGTTTTGAACTCCTGGTCTCAAGTGATCTACCTGCCTCAGCCTCCAAAAATGCTAGGATTACAGGCATGAGCCCCCGTGCCTGGCTGGGGGATGAATTTTAATTCGGGAGGTTTGAGTAGTCTCACTGGGAAGGTAACACTTGGTTTGTACTGTTTCCTCTGAAATACGCGTGCTCAAAAAAAAAAAAAAAAAAAAAAAGAACAACACAACGAACAGCTCCATTTTAAAAACATTCTGCCACCTTGGTTGGTGGCATTTCACGTGAGTGCCCCTAAGCATACACCTCAACTTTGTTTCTGCAAGCGTGGCTCTCGTATTACCAAAACTACATTCAACACACAGCCTCTTCCAAGCCTTCATGTTGTGTAAAATACTTCTCAGCCACTGAGTAATCTGGCCAGACAGCAGCTCTGGGGGTGGAAACCTTTTTCATCATTTCTCTAGCTGATAAGAAACCAGAGCAAAGGTGGAGGCTGAGTCACAGGGTCAGATGGGCCCCGAAAGTGTGTCTTTCAATATTTATTCCAAGTAGCTGAGAAGGAAGGATGGTCTGAGATCCTGACCCATAGCATGCTGATAACTTCTCAGACACTCACCAGCACCTGGATGCTCAGGCCACTGTCTTAAAATCGCCATGGCCCCAGGCACTTGGGAAGGGCCTTATTTTATCTATTTACGTATTTATTTTGGTACAGAGTCTCACTTTGTTGTTCAAGCTGGAATGCAGTGGCGTTATCACAGTCACTGAAGCCCCAACCTCCCAGGCTCAGCTCACTGCAGCCTTGACTTCCCAGGCTTAAATGATCCTCCCACCTCAGCCTTCCAAGTATCTTAGACTACAGGTGTGCATCACCACACTTGGCTATTTTTAAGTTTTTCGTGGAGATGGGGTCTCCCTAAGTTGCCCAGGCTGGCATGGAATGCCTGGGCTCAAACAATGCACTTGCCTCAGACTCCTAAAGTTCTGGGATTATAGGCATGAGCCATGGCACCCAGCAGGTAAGGTCCTTCTTATCATCTCTGCGGAGATGTGGTGGACAGAGCAGGGAAACAGCATTACCAGAGGGAGCCCTATTAAAACACCAGGTTGTGGCTAAGTAGTCGTTTCTACATCATGGAAAGATTCGATTTGATCGCTTAAATAATTTTTTAGAGGTAAGTGATAATAACCTCTCATATCTCTCTTCTAAGCCCAATTGCTAGACTGCATCTAACAGCCCCAATGTGTAAGACAGCTGGCAGAGAAAGGGTAAGAGTCTAGGCTTGAGATAGATGTCTGGGACCACAGGCAAGCAATATCATAAATAAATCATTAGGGCGTTCGAAGCACATCCACTGGTGAGATCTTTGCTGCTGAATTGCACAGGAAAAGCTACAGGAGCCAGAGCTCAGAAGGGTTATGAGAGGTGGAATAGAATTAGTCCTTTCCTCAGGTTTGGGTCCCAGTGAGGCTTCCTGTGGCTCAGCGGACATCTGTGTGTCAACAGGCCTCCCTGTGCTGTGAGCACTTGTGCACATAGTGACCATCTGCACCTGCGGATTCCACCGCACCTAGCACAGCACCCGAGACACTGTGGGAAGCCGCTGTTACCAAGCCACCTTTGCCTTTCGCTCGTCATCAGCAAGATTTGAGAGAAAGGCAACTAGCAAGGAGAGTCTGCTGAAGGAAAACGTGCAGTGTTCAATCCCACAAGGAACAGAACGTACTCCTATGCACAGAGCAGGACAGGGTCAGCAGAGTCTTCCTCAGCAGCACCACAGACAGGGGCTTCATGCCACGAGCAGGGCAATGCTAAGCAGCCCAACCTGAGTGAGGTCAAGATTCTCTCATCATGCATGCATTTGGGTATTCACTCACCTACTATGTACCAGGCAGTGTGTTTAGTGCAAAAAAGCATGCTTAGAGCTTCTGGTCCAGTAGAGGGTAAAGCCAGTTCCCCAGGTAGTCATGATACTTTTGAGAGCATTACTCTATGGCATGCACCCCAGCTCTGGCAGCACCTGGTGAGCTGGAGAAGTGTGTGTGGCAAGGGATACATTTATCCTAGGCACTTTTAACTTAATCTATACATTTCTTTTCTTTTCTTTTCTTTTCTTTTTTTTGAGACAGAGTCTCACTCTGTCACCCAGGCTGGAGTGCAGTGGCATGATGTCGGCTCACTGCAATCTCCACCTCCCAAGCTCAAGCGATCCTCCTGCCTCAGCCTCCTGAGTAGCTGGGATTACAACAAGCATGCATTGTCACATCTGGCTAATTTTTGCATTTTTAGTAGAGGGGGGTTTCACCATGTTGGCCAGGCTGGTCTCGAACTCCAGCTCCAAGTGATCCAGCCTCCTCAGCCTCCCAAAGTGCTGGGATTATAGATGTGAGCCACTGTGCTCAGCCTATACATTTACTCTCAGTAAAGAAAACAAAGATTGTGAACCTGTATGTTCAACTCTGTGCCATGTGCTGAGGGACAAACACTTGGCAGATACAGTTCCTGCTATCTGGGTATTTATGGGTCTATCTAATCCTAGAAACTCTTACAGAATGCTTTAGTGTGTGCAGTGAGCTCATGAGTTTGAAGGAGGAAGGCGCCAGTGCAGACTGGAGCACATTTAGATGACTGTATGAAATACTAGGACCTCGAAGATGTGTGATCCTCGATCCCTTGGCTTTATTGCCAAATTGTCTCTTTTCCAGGGGCAAAGATAATGATCTGGCCAGACATGATGGCCCATCCCTGTAATCTCAGCACTTTGGGAGGCTGAGGCTGGAGGATCATTTGAGGTCAGGAGTTCGAGACTAGCCTGGGAAACATAGTAGGGCCCCATCTTTACAAAACATAAAAAATTTAGCTGGGCATGCCTGTAGTCCCAGCTGCTCAGGAGAATGAGGTGAGAGGATTGCTTGAGCCTGGGAGGTCGAGGTTATAGTGAGCCATGATCCCGCCACTGCACTCTAGCCTGGGTATGCAGAGTGACAAGAGTGAGACTGTCTAAAAAAAAAAAGGACGACAATTATACCAATGATGTCTAGTAAGACCTCAACTATGATTCCAGCCAGTGGCCCTGCCACCAACCATCTTTCTCGACTGTTGTCTGTGTCTCTCTATCTACTTTCTTCATGCAGAGACCAACATTGCATTAGGTTGGATGGAGCCAAGTGGAAGTAGAGAAGGGGAATGCCCAGGTGTGCTAGAGGTAGTAAAGTAGGACAAGTGGGACATTTAGAGGAGGGAAATGGTGAAGAGGGATTTCTGCTGGAGGTGGAGGGTCCATCTTTAGTTAAAAGGGGAAAAAGAAAGAAAAAGTCTCCAAGGATGAATGAGATGGTGCGTGGGGTCCAGTGCCGAGACTGCACCACTGGAGTCATTCCCTTCACACACTCCAGAGAGCCTGGGTGGGGCCGGGCCTTGGCCAGTTGAGGTGAGTAGCATTTATCAGAAGAACTCATGTTAAGTCAAATACCAAGGGCCTCTGAAGTCAGTCCATTCAGATAGTGTAGGATAGTTGAGTCACCCACAGGGCATGACCGCAGAAGTGACAAATCCCACAGGGGCTCAGGTTGATAGAGTCAACCTTCATTCACCACTGGGCTTTAAGCAAGTCACAGTCCAAATCCCAACCCTGGGACAACTTTTGTCAGTAATACCCGCAAAGGGCATCCCAGGCCTGCTGCTGACCAAGTGAATTATGAGAGTAAGAGGAAGCAGTGTCAGAAGTCTACTGTGTCTGATAAGGGGGTCTGTAGAAAGATAGGCTGGACAAAGTGCTCGGACCCTGTCACCTGTGCCAGGGTGAGGCAAGAAGTTGGGAAAGAGGCCTTCCTGCCTTGGTTCTCTGCAGACTCAGCCCTCGCACTACTGTCCCAACCAGGGGTCAACAGGCTCAGAGTACAGACAATGAGCTTTATTGCCAATGGTATCATTTCCAGGAACAAACCTTCAAGGCCACGCCCTTCCAGGTATCACAGCAACAGTTCCTCAGTACGTGTGTAGACCTGGGGCAGTTACTTAAAGTCACTGTGTATCAGTTCCCACCACTGCACACAGAAGAAGCAGGTGAAAAATGTTACTTAAAGGAGACGCTGTGTGTAGAACTACTGGTATGCTGTCAGGCACATGGGAAGTCCTCAATCAAGTCTAGCTCCCTTTTCCTCAGTTTTCACATTCCTGTCAATATCAGATGTTCTATTATGAGACATCCCAAAAGAGAAGAGATGATCACGGTCTTGTATGATTACTGCCCCTCCACTTCTGTGCAGCTTGTCTTAACAAGCTCTCATTTCTTTCTTTCTTTCTTTTTTTTGAGATGGAGTTTCACTTTTGGTGCCCAGGCTGGAGTGCAATGGTGCAATCTCAGCTCACTGCAACCTCTGCCTCCCAGGTTCAAGCGATTCTCATGCCTCAGCCTCCCCAGTAGCTGGGATTACAGGTGGCCGTCACCACGCCTAGCGAATTTCTCTATTTTTAGTAGAGATGGAATTCCACCATGTTGGCCAAACTGGTTTCAAACTCCTGACTTCAGGTGATCTGCCTGCCTCAGCCTCCCCAAGTGCTGGGATTACAGGCGTGAGCCACTGCTCCTGGCCAACAAGCCCTCATTTCTATTTAAACAAAGTGTTTCTAGTTGTAGGAGCCATGGCCTGTCTCTGACCTCGCTGTCCCCCAGCCCCCACATCCTCAACTTCAGCCACTCACAATCTCTCAACTCTTAGAATAGAATAACCCATGAAGACTAGGAAATCTACCAGCTCCCCTAAAGAAAGCTGATATATTATAGCCTGACCACAGCAGTGCATGAGCTGTCTGACCTTCCAAATGCCAAATCTCATATATTCACTCAAACAATGAGTCGAGAACCTAGGAAGTGTCAGGGCCCTGTGCCAGGGGGAAGAGTTGGTGAGAGAGTTCCTTTCTGACCTCAGGATGTGTGAACATACAGGGGAGAAACAGATCCAGATGCATTTCCAGCAGAATGTGATAAGCAGTGATGGCTGGACTCATAGCTGCTGGGGTTGCCTCACTCTTGCCAGGTGCTGCCAGGCACAAGAGTCAGTTCTGGCCGCACTCCAGCTGAGGGTCTGCTCATCTGCTGAGGAGAGATGGACAGGAGCAGACACATTCCTGGTTTCTAAGAAGTTGGCAAATCCTGTAGGCCAGGCGTGCTGGCTCATACCTGTAATCCCAGCACTTTGGGAGGCCCAGGCAGGCAGATCACTTGAGGTCAGGAGTTCTAGACCAGACCACCCTGGCCAACATGGTGAAACTCTGTCTCTACTAAAAATATAAAAATTAGTTGGGCGGGGTGGCACATGCCTGTAATCCCAGCTACTTGGGAGGCTGAGGCAGGAGAATCACTTGAACCAGGGAGGCGAAGGTTGCAGTGAGTTGAGATCTCGCCACTGCACGTCAGCCTGGGTGCCTGGGTGACACAGCAAGCCCCCTTCTCAAAAAAGAAAAAAAAAAAAAAAAGAGTAACTACTATTTGCGGGATCTTCCCTCTTTCCATTAATTTCTCTCTCCTTCCTCCACCTCCAGCCTCCTTGTAGTATCTGTGTTCTCACTGTATGTGGGACGCTTAGGTATGTAATGACACACTGATATTGTTGTTGGTGTATTTTCCCTCAAGAAATTATAATATAGCCTGGGAGAGACTATTTTAGGTCAGGACCTAGCCAAATGCTTGGCTGAAACATTCTATTTAGTCTGGATTAAAAGGTGTTTTTTTTTGTTGTTGTTGTTTTTGAGACAGAGTTTTGCTCTGTCACCCAGGCTGGAGTGTAGTGGTGAGATCTCAGCTCATTGCAACCTCCACCTCCCAGGTTCAAGCAATTCGCCTGCCTGAGCCTCCTGAGTAGCTGGGACTACAGGCCTACACCACCATGCTGGCTAATTTTTGTATTTTTAGTGGAGTCGGGGTTTCACCATGTTAGCAAGCTGGTTTTGATCTCCTGACTTCGTGGTCTGCATGCCTTGGCCTCCCAAAGTGCTGGGATTACAGGTGTGAGCCACTGTGCCCGGCCATGTTTTTCTTTTTTAATAATTAAATTTGAACGCATTTATCTGGGGTATGCCTACTCTGAATTTTGCTAAATTAGCATCTTATCACACACCATCTACTTTACTTCCCTATATTACCTGCCTGTCCTATAAGCATTTGCACTTATACTTCTTGTTTGATTTAGGTTTTTGTTCCTTTTATTATGCCAAATACACAAGAGATGCGTACAAAATTTATACTATGTCTCTTTCAAGACATGTCCTGTGTGTACCTTGAATACTGATCAATCGGAGGGGACCACCACAGAATGACTCCATATCAGAATACGGAGGGAGAAATAAACAAAACCAATTACTCTGGCTGGGTGTAGTGGTTCACACTTGTAATCTCAGCATTTTGGGAGGTGGAAGCCGGCGGATCAGGAGGTCAAGAGATCAAAACCATCCTGGCCAACATGGTGAAACCCAATCTCTATTAAAAATACAAAAATTAGCTGGGCATGGTGGCACGTGCCTGTAGTCCCAGCTACTCAGGAGGCTGAGGCAGGAGAATCACTTGAACCTGGGAGGCGGAGGTTACAGTGAGCCAAGATCACACCACTACACTCCAGCCTGAGTGACAGAGTGAGACTATGTCTCAAAAAAAAAAAAAAACAAAAAAACCAAAAAAGCAAAACCCGATTACTCTCTTTTTTTTTTTTTTTAAAGTCAGTTTTTAATTTTTGTTTGTTCATTGTTTTTGAGACAAAGTCTTACTCTGTTGCCCAGGCTGGAGTGCAGTGGCATGATCTCAGCTCACTGCAACCTCTGCCTCCCAGGTTCAAGCAATTCTCCTGCCTCAGCCTCGTGAGTTCCTGGGATTACAGGTATGCACCACCATGCCTGGCTAATTTTTGTATTTTTAGTAGAGACGGGGTACCACGTTGGCCAGGCTGGTCTCTAACTCCTGACTTCAGGTGATCCACCTGCCTTGGCCTCCCAGAGTGCTGAGATTACAGGAGTGACCCACTGCGGCCAGCCTTAATGTTATTTATTTATTTATTTTTTGAGACAGAGTCTTGCTCTGTCACCAGGCGCCAGGCTGGAGTGCAGTGGTGCGAGCTCGGCTCACTGCAACCTCTGCCTCCCGGATTCAAGCAATGCTCTTGCCTCAGCCTCCCAGGTAGCTGGGACGATAGGCGCACACCACCACGCCCAGCTAATTTTTGTATTTTTTAATAGAGACGGGGTTTCACCATGTTGGCCAGGATGGTCTCTATCTCTTGACCTTGTGATCTGCCCGTCTTGGTCTCCCAAAGTGCTGGGATTACAAGCATGAGCCACCGCGCCTGGCCCTTAATGTTATATTTTAAGATTCTGCCTCTGATATAGAATACCAATCCCCTGCACATTGAAGCTGTAGATTCAATTCTACCTTTCAGACCACCAAAAAAGGTCAGTATCTCAGAAGGCACCAAGCCCCAGCAGTAGAGTCCCATTCTAGTGCTTACTCCCTGAGGGTCTTTGAAGTTCACCTTAGAGCCCTCAGGGAGGAAGCACTGGGAAGGAAGTACTTAGAAATTAAGCAGCACCTGAGGCTTAACCGGTGGCCCTACCCCCTAAAATACATCCAGCTTCACTCATCTGTCTCTCTAACCCCATCAATCTCATTCATCAGTCTTGTCCAACATAAAAATTGAGGGCAAACCCCCAGCCCACCTCAGGGGAGCTCAGACCCATAAAAAGAGGTCTCTGTTGTGGTTCACCTCCCCCAAGAGAGGCAGGAGAAGGAAAGTGTGGCCCATGCGTGCCCCATATCCCTCCTTCCTATTGCCTTTCCTGACACAGGGTCTGAAGGCAAGCCTGAGACCAGCAGGGAGAGAGCATGGTGTGCCCATGGAACACGGCCAGCCCTCGATTCTAAGTCGCTTCATAGAGGTCGGGGGTCAGGATGCCCCCTTGGCCCCTGTCACACCCTTACAAGATCCCCTTGCTGAATAACACCCCTGAATGGTTCCCTTACCCTGGGAGGGGGCCGCATCTCTCAGTGCTTCTAGAGAACAGAGGCTTCCTGGCTCCGAGTTCTTCCTGGCACACGACTCCTTGCCCTCCTTCCCTCACTCCTGGTTCCTTCAAAGACAGGGTGGCTTCGGAGCGTCCATGCAGGCAGAAGGGCGGCCCAGAGTGTCCCCAGTTCTGCCCCGCTCTGAGCTGTCCCGAGTCAGGCCATGTCAGGCTTTCTAACGTGCTCGGGGACTTCACTTCCTGGTTTGCTTTTTTTTTTTCATAACTGAAAGTGGAAGTGTTCTGAGCAGAAGGGGAGAAGCCGCCAAAGCTACCCTGGCTTGTGTCAAAGCCTTTTACCCCAGCCCCTAAGGGCTGATCTGAATGCCAGCTTCATCCACACAATTCACCCCATCCTCCTGTGGCCAACCACCTTTCAACTAAGACAAAAAAAAAAAACAAACTGAAATGACATGAGGTGCCTCCCAGATCAGCAGCATCACAGAGGCAGAGGCGACACTGTTCCCTGCTGGATTGATTCCAAGGACAGGCATGTCTGGCTAGAGGGCACCTCAGCCCTCAGATCCACCCAAAGACCTTCTACCCCTCTCTCCAGCTCCCAGAGCTGCCTGTCTCAGTCCCTGAAGCAGTTCTGACAAAGCCAAGAACATAAACAAGCCAGTCAGGAGCAATAGGACAGTGAGCCGTTGGATTGGCATGATTCCTTTCCCTCTGACACATTCACCCTTCGAAACTTAACTTAAAAATCAATTCTGCCACCTTGGTCACCCCCAGTATTACCAGGACCTGTGTTAGTCTCATTTGATCCTGGAGCTGCCATTCTCAGATTAGGAAACAGAAATAACACATTTTCCCACCCCTTCCTCATCTCACAGATGCTTCAGAATTAAGTGGCACTTTCCCCAGCCTCGATCCACCACTGAAGCTCACAGGAAGTTTAGCCTGAGCCTGGCTCCTTGCTGGAGCTAGATTAGGGTTCGTTCTTTCTACAGAGTAGGTCTTAAAAGCCTTCAACTAAGGAAGCCAGGGTGAGCCATGCCACAATCTCGGAGAATACAAGAGCTGAGCCCTTGGCCAACGGGGAGCCGCCTTAGGACATGGGGGAAAGATGGACTGGAAGACGAAGGGGAGCCTGCGGTGTTCCATCCTCTGGCTTATCTCATGGCTGGAGGAGCACTTGGCTTTTGCTTAGTTTCAGGAACTCAGCTCCCCAAGAGGCAACCTCCTCCAGAGGAGAGCAGAGGATGGCAGAGGGGGTGTTGCATCTCAGCCACGCTCACATCCCTGGGCCCATTCAGGGCTCAGGGCCAAGAGAAGATGAGGCTTTATTTTTTTTAACTGGTCTCTTCCAATAAAAATGCTCAAGTTCAGGAAGTTTGGATCATTCTAAAGGCCCATCAGAGTTGTATTCCTATCAAACCTCTGTGTACATGAGTGACACCCTCAGGATTTTAAGGGATAACTGAAAGTTGTGGCAACCCACAAGAATTCTGCATTGTTGAGCAGGCTGTGGAAACTTATCAAGACTCAGATTCTAGCCACACCACCTCTGAGCTATGTAGCTTACGCCATGCTGTTTGATAGCCTGGAGACACACTATGCATCTGTGAAGTGGGAGTGATACCACCTGCCTTAGAGGAGGAGCTACGCCAATGAAATAGCAAACATCATCTACCCAGAGCAGCCCCCAGCACCTGAGTATCTGCTGATTCCCCTCCCCTTCTCTCTTCCAAATGGAACTCTCTGCCCTCAGCAGCTGACGGATGGTCCTTTCCTTCTAACTACACAGAGACAGAGATTTCTTAATGGAAGATGAAGGAGACTCACATTCTGGCTTTGTGTGCTTTAGTACTTAGTGAAATCCATGTTCCCTTCCAATTCCATTCCCAGCTCATATGTCTCCACTCCCCTTCCAACTGAATTTTTTTCTTTGCCTCCCACGTAAGTCAACTGAGATTATTATTCAACTAAATGTAATTTCATCTTCTAAAAGAGCCTTAGGCTGAGCATAACACATCTCACCCTTTTTCCCCATACCACCCCATCCCCACTATCTCACAGATACATTCAACATAGAGCAGGTAGTATTATCACAGCTTACCTTGGAAGAAAGCTCTTACTTCCTGGGTCCAGGAAGTGCTCCCCTCGCAGCTGGCTGTATTAGTTCAGCAGCATTCAGGCACTTCTACTCTTTCCGCAACTCCTGGGACTGAGACACACCTGAAGCTACTGTGTACTGTCCTGAGAGTGGCCAACACGTTCCCCTGGAACCTTTGAACCTGTCGCAATAGAAGTTCAAAGGTAGAAGTTACCTGTTCAAACACTTGTAGTAATCTCTGACAGTAAGAAATGCAGTGTTCGACAAAAGATTAAAACAAGAGATTGTTATGCAATAGGCTTAAGAGGAAAAAAAAAAATATAGCCCTCTGCTCAGAAAGCAAATGCTTAACAAGAGAAACCTTTGATAAAGCTCTACCTCAGGGGAAGGGGAAGGGGCAGACAGGGCTTTGCATCTTCTGTTGGGACACAATCCTTGAGATTGTGATAAGAAGAGAAAGATCTAGATCACTAGAGGAGAAAGGGCTCCTTGGGATCAGAGTGAAAGAAAAATGAGAAGCCACTTTAATTGGCTCAAGCTATAACTTTAAGATTCAGACTAAGCAGAGGTGCGCATTTGGAGATCAGCTGTCTTCTAGAAGGGACCACTGTCCCCCTCAGAATTAGAATGTCTCCAAGACAACCAAATAAGCCAAATCAGTCTACAGTGTAGAGTCGAGGCTGAGAGACAAGTCTAGGAGGGTTGTATTCAAGATTTGGAATCCTGAACGCAGTCTGCAGCGCACACAGCCTGGCAAGGCACTCGAACAAGAAGCATTGCTACTACATTACAGCTCAGCCATCCTGATCCTACTCTCTGTTTCCATTTTTTTTTGAGATGGAGTCTCACTCTGTCACCCAGACTGGAGTGCAGTAGTGTGATCTCGGCTCACCTCAACCTCTGCTTCCCGGGTTCAAGCGATTCTCCTGCCTCAGCCTCCCAAGTAGCTGGGATTATAGACATATGTCATGATGCCTGGCTGATTTTTTTTAAATTTATTTTTAGCAGAGACAGGGTTTCGCCATGTTGGCCAGACTGGTCTTGAACTCCTGACTTCAAGTGATCTGCCCGCCTCGGCCTCCCAAAGTGCTAGGATTATGGACATGAGCCACTGCATCCAGCCTCTCTTTCCATTTTGAAGTTTTCTAGTCACCATTCTCGATTCCAAGAGCATTAGGACTGCAAGGTATCATTACTAAACAAAAACAATGGGTAGAAATGAAAGAAGCCCTAAGACTGTGTGCGATCTCTATTGTATAGGTGAGGCCAATGAGGCCTTTTCAGGTGAAAGAAGGTTCCTGGAATCACACAACCACTTGGTCAAGACAGCACCTGACTCAGAGTCACGAGAAATCCCTGTAGTGCCTTGACCCCTATGCTGTCCCATTGATGTGTGTATGCTTAGCTACCAGCAGACCTTAGGTCCTTGAAGGCTTTCTGTGCATCCAGTTTGCAGAAATTCAGGGAAATGCTGCATTAGGTTTCTTCTTCCAGTATTTGGTCAGGTGGCCTATATAAAAATCAGAAGCTAATACCACTTCCTGTTGACTCTTGTGTGGAGGAGAGACTAGCATATTAACAGAAATCTTCTTAGGTCAGAGTCTCATGTGCATTAACTTCTTTTTTTGTTTGAGACAGTCTCACTCTGTTGCACAGGCTGGAGTGCAGTGGTTCAATCTTGGCTCGCTGCAACCTCTGCTTCCTGGGTTTAAGCAATTTTTCTGCCTTAATCTCATAGCTGGGACTACAGGCATGTGTCACCATGCCCGGCTAATTTTTGTATTGTAGTAGAGATGGGGTTTCACCGTGTTGGCCAGGCTGGTCTTGAACTCCTGACCTCAAGTGATCCACCCACCTTAGCCTCCCAAAGTGCTGGAATTACAGGTGTGAGCCATTGCGCCTGGCCTTTTTATTTTTTATGACAGGGACTCACTTTTGTCACTCAGGCTGGAGTGCAGTGGCAACATCAAGGCTCACTGCAGCCTTGACTTCTTAGGCTCAGGTAATCCTCCTACCTCGGCCTCCTGAGCAGCTGGGACTAGGAGTCAGCGCCACCACATCATTTAGGTAACAGTCTTCTCTCCAGCCACTCACCTTTGCTGAGTCACAGTGGCCCGGATTCTTCAACACACAGAATATTTCTTTTTTTGAGACAAGGTCTTCCTCTGTCACCCAGGCGAGATTAGAGTGCAGTGGCGCGATCTCAGCACACTGCAACTTTCATCTTGCAGGCTCACTAATTTTTAAAGTTTTAGTAGAGATGGGTTTTGCCATGTTGCTCAGGCTGGTCTTTAACTCCTGGGCTCAAGTCATCCACCCACCATGGCCTCTCAAAATGCTAGGATTACAGGTGTGGGCCTCTGCACCCAATTTGTTTTATTAACTCTTCTTTTTTGGGGGGAGATGGAGTCTTGCTCTGTCTCCCAAGCTGGAGTGCAGTGGTACGATCTTGGCTCACTACAACCTCCGACTTCTGGGTTCAAGTGATTCTCCTGCCTCAGCCTCTTGAGTAGCTGGGACTACAGGAGTGTGCCACCATGCCTGGCTAGGTTTATTAGTGATGGGATTTCACTATATGATGGCCAGGCTGGTCTCAAATTCCTGACTTCAGGTGATCTGCCCGCCTTGGCCTCCCCAGGTGCTGGGATTACAGGCATGAGCCATGGCACCCAGCCTGTTCATTAACTCTTGAAGGTCACTTTTTTTTGATACAGAGTCTTAGTTCTCCCTTAGTACATGAAAGAAAAGGGCTTCTAAGAAGTGGCTAAAGAAGACACAGTTCAATGGGGACTAGGGGTGTGAGTACTACTTGATTGGACTAGTGCCAGTTGTGTGAAGTAGCAAACCACTGAACTCCTTTGATACCACACTTACCAGAGAGCAAGACACTCCAAGCCAGTGGTTCCCAAACTTCAGCATCACAATCCCCATGGGGGGCTTGTTAGTTACAACATAGATTTCTGGCTAGAATTTCTAATTCTGTAGGTCTGATCTGGGGCCCAAGAATCTGCGTTTCTAACAATACCAGGTGATGTGGATGCTGCTTGTCTGGGGACCACACTTGGACCACATTAGGAGCATCTCTGCTTCAAGCAGCTATCCTGGCTTCAAAGGGCCCAGCTACTGAAACGCCACAAGGGATTGCATTTGGGGTTATCTTGGCTATGATGAGCTTGCAGCTGTGGGGAAAACTTGACACAGAATGGAACTCAGCACATGCTCCAAGAGAGAGGCAGTCTTCAAGAGCAGCCTGCAGGCCAAGTCTCAGAGCAGTGCTTTTACCACAGCAGGAGGTATTGGCAGTCACAGCCACACTTCTTCAGGTAAATATAAAGCAAAGCTGCACAGCATCGCCACTAGACAGCCTGGGTGGGTATCAGAATGGATGTGTTGGGGGCATCAGCTGATCTAACAATGGTCATTTTACTTGTCAGGGTACCTGAAATGCAAAAAAGTGAAGCAGCTGGCTAAGGTGATGCAGTGACTAATGAGAGAGATAAGCCCAGAACACAGGTCTCCAGTGCCCAAGCAGGCTACAGCCTCTCTCTTCAAAAACATGTTAGATAAGCTTTTGTACAACATGTTTGATCACTCCCTCCCCTCCTTACAGCTATATCCATTTAGAATCCAATACAAAAACAAATAACATTTAAGCTTGGGCACCCTGCAGCCCCTAAAAAGTGCAAACTTTCACTTTTAAGGTCATTAATAGGTGAGATCTCAGGGTGAGGAGTCTGCCCCACAGCTACAATGCTGACATGCTCACCCCACGCTGTTGGATCTGTTTGTGTATACTCCCGCCCCGTTCCTAGGGCCAAAGGAACCACACATGTACAACAATCTTGGAATACTAGAGTCTAACATTCCAGAGTTTTGTAGCACAGCCTGGAAATAGCCATTGTATCTTTAATGGCAGAGGCTGGCAACTCTTCAGAAACAGAAACCAGGCTTTCCCTGTGTTTTATTTTATTTTTGAGACGAAATCTCACTCTGTTGCTCAGGCTAGAGTGCAGTGGCATGATCTTGGCTCACTGTAATCTCCACCTTTCCGGTTCAAGCAATTCTTTCACCTCAGCCCCCTGAGTAGCTGGGACTACAGGCGCCTGCTACCACACCTGGCTAAATTATTTTTATTTTTTGTAGAGACGGGGTTTCACCATGTTGGCCAGGCTGGTTTCGAACTCCTGACCTCAAGTGATCTGCCCACCTTGGCTTCCCAAAGTGTTGGAATTATAGGCGTGAGCCACTGTGCCTGGCACCCCCATGTCTTAGAAAGCAGAGAAAGACAGATAATATAAGTAGACTAACTTTACATAGTGCCATCATGTATTTACATAGCTCCTCCCACCTTTAAAAATGCTTCTAGCTTGCCTCTTAGCAAAAACCTAGGAGGTCTGAGTGGGAACAATACTTTCAACAACCAAACTTCCAGTGGCTGCTGGGAGCCAGGTACTGTGACGAACACTTCATTTAACCCTTACAATACGCCTGAAAGGTAGTTATAATTTGTACAGATGAGAAAAATAGAAGCTCAGATAAATGACATCTTTTCCTGAGATCGTATAGCTTGGTAACAGAGTGATGATGGTGGCAGTTGGGGTGGGGAGGGGATTAGGGGAAGGAGGCAAGTGTTATAGTTTGATAATTTCAGGTGATTTTGCAAAGCCAATTGATTTGCAGCTTGTCTCTGAAAAGCTGCCTTTCTTCAGGAAGCACAGCTGGTTAGTTGCAAAGCGGATTTTATAGCAGGTTGAGAGGAGTCAGGCAGGGCACCAAATGTTATTTAAAGGTCTAAGTGAATACATCCAGATTCCAGAGACCACTGAACCTAATGAAGTCCTTATAAAGGAAAGTGGAATTTTTCCTTTTTTTTTCCTTTTTTGAGACAGGGTCTTGCTCTGTTGCCCAGGCTGAAGTGCAGTGGCATGATCTTGGCTGACTGCAACCTCTGCCTTCTGGGTTCAAGCCATTCTACCTCAGCCTTTTGAGTAGCTGGGATTACAGGCACCGGCCATCACACCTAGCTAATTTTGTTTTGTTGTTGGATTTTTAGTAGAGATGGGGTTTCACCGTATTAGCCAGGCTGGTCTCGAACTCCTGACCTCAAGTGATCCACCTGCCTCGACCTCCCAAAGTGCTGGGATTATGTATCTGAGCCACCATACCCAGACCCAAATGTCTCCTTTTAATATAACCTCTGACCTCAGAATCTAGAAGATTCATCTTAAACCTCTGGATCTTTTGTTTTAGAATATTTCATTGGATTCAGATGATGGAACAGCCACAAAATAATGATTACCATAAGCATTTTCGGTGAGGGCAAAGAAGAAATGTGAGAACCAGAGAGAAAAGGGAAAGCATGTGATATCTGCAGTAGCTGGGACATGTGAGGCATGAGAAACACTTATTTAGGAAGGATCTTAGGCTGTTTTGACCCCTACATCAAGTCTTTTCAAGTCAAACAACATGACTCAAGAGGAAAGAGAAGCAAAGACCTAGAGCTATACAGGCTGAATCTATTCATGTTAACAATGATGAATCACAAAGAAAGAGGTGAGATGTCCCTTCCTAGAGTTAGCTGAATAGCAGAGCAGAGGTTGTGATGGCATGCAGTGGGCAGAAATAGAGCTGTAATGCACTGACCTTTAGTTTCCCACATGGCAGAGTTGACTCTGAAGTTTATCCTTGTACTGAGATAGGAGGAAGGAGTGAAGTCCCTTAACTCTTAACTAGGGTGTCATAATCAGTCATGGAATGTCATGCGTACCCTATCCCCTGTTTATCTGATATTTCAAAAGGCTAATGGCATTCAAAGTCTCAAAGTACAGCTTACAGGGCAGTGATCTAGGTCTTTCATGCCGGGTCCTCTCGGAAGGCCTTCATGATGGTGGACATGACTGATCTCCTACCACGTGGTGGCAGCACTGCATTTAAGAGCTTTGTCTGGGTTGGGTACGGTGGCTCATGCCTGCAATCCCAGCACTTTGGGAGGCTGAGGCAGGTAGATTGCCTGAGGTCAGGAGTTTGAGACCAGCCTGGCCAATACAGTGAAACCCCGTCTCTACTAAAAATACAAAAAATTAGCTTGGTGTGGTGGCAGGTGCCTGTAATCCCAGCTACTTGGAAGGCTGAGGCAGGAGAATTGCTTGAACCCGGAAGGCAGAGGTTGCAGTGAGCTGAGATTGTGCCATTATACTCCAGCCTGGGTGACAAGAGCAAAACTCTGTCTCAAAAAAAAAAAAAAAAAAAAAAGAGCTTTGTCTGTACTATCTCATTTAATCATATAGCAGCCCAATGGAAGTTTTTACGGCTATTTGGAAGGAGAGGAAAGTCTAAGAAAGGCCAAGTAACTCGTCCAAGGTACACAGCTGACAGTTGGCTGAGTCTCAGAGTCAGATTTTGAGCTCAGGTGGTCTTGAGTCCAGAGCCCATGCACATATCTGTGACTGCGTACCAACCGTTCCAAGACCCCATAGCAAACTGGTGTGTTTATATATGTGTTTCTCTTGGGAATTTTTTCTGATCTCTCAAAGAAAACTAAGAGCCATTGCCCTACAGGAAGCCAGACCCAAAACTAGACACGTCAACCTGATGCCAAGGGTGGAGCAACAGCTACCTTCCCTGCTGAGAAGGGCTTCCTCGCAGCCTCGATGTCCTGCCTGCTGCAGAACCCATTACCCACTCAGAGCTTCACTTCACTCCCCTGGAGGGGCCGATGCTCCACGTGTCCCAGCTGTGCGACCCCCTAGCTCTTTCTTCTTAGCCATCTGCTCTGCCATGAGGGCTCACAGCTCCATTCTGAGCCCTGCGGTGAACCCTGCACCATGGGAACTTCACAGGGCATGAGGAAGAAGCTGACCCCACAGCTCAGCGATGGCCGCAACTCTTTCTTTTAACTGTAGCTGCTGATAGCAATTGCTTGGGCCTGCAGGCTCTTGAGAACACGTGCTCATTCTTTATGGGAAGGAAGTGTTACCCAAGTGTGAGCACTTGGCTGACAAGAATGGTGTTTGTCTAGATTACAATAAAAAGCTCCCCCGACCCCAGACACTCCTCCCCTTTCCTGAACCACACACACAAAGCAAATTGCCTTTCAGCCTTAGATCTGAGCTCCCCAGTGGGCGGGGTATGACACATGGAAGGGCCAATAGACACAGATCCCCCTCAGCCCTCAGGGTGTGCTCATGAACAGCCCCATCTCAGGCTTTAAGTATGCTGAATAAATATTATTCTCAGTGTCATGATGTAGGCAGCTTGCTCCTTTATCAGCCAGCACTTCCAAAGAGCATTAAAGAATCAGATCAGATGGACAGGGTCAAGGCCATTGAGAGAGGTGTCAAGCTGAAATTCCCAGAACCTTCAACACCCCATAGAAAACATTGCTATCTTCCAGGGTATTAGAAGCATGGCTTGGAGTGAAGGTTTAGACCTGCGCTATTCAATACTGTAACCACTAGCCCCACATGGCTACTGAGCACTTGAAATGAGGCAAGTCTAAATTGAGATGTGTTTAAGTATAAAACACACACCAAATTTTATAGACGTGGTATAAAGAAAGCTTTCTGCCCTCTGCCATTTCCCCATTTCACAGATAAGGAAACTGAGGCTCAGGTAGGCTTATTGACTTGCTGAAGCCATTTCCAGGAACACACCAATAGGGGCTCCCTTTGCCCCTCCCACAGTGATCACAGGCTTACTGCATTGCATTCCACTTAGACCAACCACCTTTTCCTGCCTCTCACCTTTTCCCTGGGGAAGAAGAGAAGTAGAGCCCAGACACGCCAAACCTTTTCTTTCACCTAAACTTGATCAAACCACTTATTTATAAATCCAGTTTTAAAATATGATGTCCATTTAAACAGTGTGTGTTGAAATTATAATATTTAGGTTACTCTTGATAAGTAATCTTACCTGCTCTTTTTACTCTTTTAAATGTGTCTGCTAGAAAATTTTAAATATGGTTGCTCACGTTATTTTTTTGGACAGTGCTGATTTAGAAACTAACGGCCTTGGCCAGGCACTGTGGCTTATGCCTGTAATCACAGCGCTTTGGGAGGCCAAGTTGGGCAGATCACTTGAGGTCAGCAGTTTGTCGACAGCCTGGCCGGAGGCACGAGAATCGCTTGAACTTGGGAGGTGGAGGTTGCAGTGAGCCGAGATCACACCACTGCACTCCAACCTGGGTGACAGAGCGAGACTCAGTCTCAAAAAAAAAAAAACAAAACAAAAAAACTAAAGGCCCTTTGACTTAATACCTATGGGATATAAGTAAAAGGTAGTGTTAATCCAGTGGCAGCATGAATATGTTGTAATTGTTCTGGCAGAACTTTTCCCCCCCAATAACCAGCCAGAGCTTCATCATCCCATGTAATGCTTGAAAACTAAATATATACGTGCACATATATGTAAGCAATGATAAATCCAGACATATTCAGAAACCTGTCAAAACCACATCTTTTACCTGTTCCTCTGGTTTCTGCAGGAGCAGCAATTTGTTTCTTTGGGTCAACCCAGAATCCATCCAACAGAATTTATGATCTTTTTCCTGGAGCAATAGACCCTTATTATAAAACTGCTACCACTTACTGGCTATTGTTACATTCCAGGCACTATGCTGTGTATTTTGCATCTATTACTTCATTTAACCCTTGCATAAGGTCGTCAGCGTAATTACAAATGAGGGAATTGGGTTCAGATAACACATAACTTGTCCATGCCAGCTTTCCCTCATTCTAAAACCTGTGCTCACAACCATTCTGCAATACTGTCTTCTACAGGAGGCTGGAGGGAGAAGCCAGGGCTCCCGTGCCCTGGGGGGATGCCAGCACCTCCCTCTTCTTCAACCTTTAAGGATATTATCCTTTGCTTTGCAAGCTTCCCTTCCCTGGGATCACAGCTTGGGGAGAGCCACACCACGTGCCTGGCTCAAGAGCCTTTGCCAGGAGCAGAGAGGAAATGCCAGGAAGTGGGAGGGCTCCTGGTTTCTCCAGACAAAAAGCTGGAGAGGGTGGAGGGGTCAGGGACATCCTGCCTCACTTTAGATGGCTAGCCACCAGAAAGAAGCTGCCAGATACCGAGCCCAGTGCCACACAGGTCACCAATTTGCACAGATGGAGAAACATTCTGTGGGTCAAGAGTATGTCACCACCAGATGGATTAAGACACTTTCTTTTTTTTTTTTTTTTGAGATGGAGTCTTGCTCTGTTTCCCAGGCTGGAGTGAAGTGGTAAGGACTCTGCTCACTGCAACCTCTGTCTCCCAGGTTCAAGTGATTTTCCTGCCTCAGCCTCCCAAGTAGCTGGGATTACAGGCATCCACCACTATGCCTGGCTAATTTTTGTATTTTTAGTAGAGACACAGTTTTACCATGCTGTCCAGGCTGGACTCAAAGTCCTGACCTCAGGTGATCTGCCTGCCTTGGCCTCCCAAAAATGCTGGGATTACAGGCATGAGCCACTGCGCCCGGCCAGGACACATTCTTTATTTGCTCAGTATTTGGGGCCAGGACACGTTCTTTATTTGCTCAGTGTTTGGGACACTACGACATCTTGGCAAACCTAAAATTTTATGGCAAGTGGCTTTGGGATTAATGACATCACTGATAGTCGTTCTGTATCTTTAAATACTGAATACCTGGAGCAGGCAGTTGCTTCTCCTCCTCACGACCTCTGAAAGTTTTCGCTCTTCATGCCAAGGCATAATGAGGGCAGGGGGAGGAGCAGAGACTGTGAAATAGTAGGAACAGAGACCACAAAAGAAATATTCAGAAATCTGGCATTTCGGCCAGACTAGCCTGCCACCCCCAAGATTATAGCGATATCTGGGAGAAAACTTGGTTGTTTCAAGTATTGCTTAAAGCCCCAAACATGCTCAGGTGCCAAAGACTCATTCCTTTAGGGAACAGGTATGAGAAAGTCTATTTCAGCCACATAGGATAAATAGCAGACGACTGAAGCACACAGGAGAAAAATAGGGCCCAGAAGGGAGGAATTTTCTTCTCTTTGCACACACGTTTTCAGGAGCAAGACCATAGTATTCTTGTCAGTCATCCAAGGCTGTGCCTCAACCTCAGCCTTCTAGGAGTCGTGTGTGCCTGTGTGTGTGGTTACCGACAGGATTTTTATCCCGGGAAATTTGTATGTTGCAGGCCTAAGAACCACAATCTCCCAGTTTGATCTTAACTCTGCTTCCCTCTGGCTCCTCAAACTTTTGCTTAGTAGAAGCTGCATCTTCAGAACCCACCCCACAGCTGTGTGTAAGAGCTGAGAACGCAACAGGGAAGTTGGAAGTCCACACCCTGACAGGTCAGAGCCACGATTGCTTGTGGAATGGTGAGTACAGGGTGTGCTCTACCTTCAGGAATGTTCCCGTTAGGAACCTGTAAGCCTGAACTGAAGAGAAACTTGCTGCCATCACCCGGCATGCCCCCAGGGAATACTGTCTTCCATTAGTTAGGAATCCACCAGAGGCTTGGTATCTTAGGGCAGGAAGCTGGTAAGGTCAGAGCTCTCCGCCCTCTGCCATTTCCCCATTTCACAGATAAGGAAACTGAGGCTCAGGTAGGCTTATTGACTTGCTGAAGCCTTTTCCAGAAACACACCAGTAGGGGCTCCCTTTGCCCTCCCCCAACGTGATCACAGGCTCACTGCATTGTATTCCATTTAGGCCAAGTACCTTTTTCTGCCTCTCACCTTTTCCCTGGGGGAGAAGTAGAGCCCAGACTTGCCAAACCTTTACTTTCACCTAAACTTGATCAGACCACTGATTTATAAACTAAAGGGAGGCAGGGAAAAAGGGGGAGCTGGAGGAAGGGCAGCTAGAAACTTGCTAGGGGTTTGACTAAAACCCTACCATCCTGGATACAGCTGATCTTATCTGATCTCGGACGCTGAACAGCTGGACTTGCATCTGTTTTATGGACTAGGCTGGTCAGTATTGAGGAAGACATAAATCAGGCAGAAAGAACCCTCCCTCTGTAACAGCCTCTTCAGGAAGCAAAGATGGGACAAAGTAGCAAGGAACCAAAGAATTACCCAGGCAGAGGGAGGCTGCACTTTGACTCTCTGCTGGCCAAGAGCAGGCAACTTCTGTTCCAAAGCACCATCTGGTGAAATAACGCGACCTCTCCCAATCATACGGTAACTTCTAGGCCTAAAGAAGGAAGGAAGGAAGGAGGAGGAGGAAGGAAGGAGGACTGGGAAGCAAAGTAGAGGACAGTGTGTTCCCTCCAGCAGTCACAGTCCTTACAACCCCCACCGCCCCCCAACCTGGTTTTAACCTCAGGCTTTTCCATTCCAGCCAATTAAATGCATCACACAAATTGGGCTCGTAACTATGGCAACGATCTTGCAGCTCGTGATGGCCATTACCTGGACAGCTGCATCTCGGTCTCTGAGGGCAATGGAGAAATGGAAGGCGCTGAGCTCAGCAGAGAATAATTAGGGCCTACAGAGGTAAGCCAGGTGTCTGTGAGTGTGGGGTGCGCCTGACCTGAGGGATTAAGGCAGCACGAGTTTAACCTGTGTTGATCCTCCAGCAGTACAACTCTGTGGGGTTTATTTTTAATTAAAATGTTCACTTTTCTTTCTTATTGCAAAGGCATTAAAACAAAAAATGAAAATTAATATAAACGCAGCAAGGACAAACCACCCATAATTCCTGTCACACAGAGCGAGCCACTTTTCGTGATTTGTTGTATGTAATCTTTCCTTTAAAATAAACAAAATGGAATACTATATATATTGCTGCATAATGCACTTCATCAGTTAGCAATATCCTGTGGCTATCTTTCTCAGAGAATAAATATATATAAAATATTTTGAGTGAGTGTATACCACTCAGTCGTATGGATTCACTGCATGTTATTTATCCTGGTCCTTACTGTTGGACAATGAACGCTGTGTCTAAATTTTGACTGTTAGAAATAACACTGTGGTTCAATCTGATCATATAAATTTATTTCTTGGCAATAAATCCCCCAAATTAGAATTTTGAGTCCAATATACACACATTCTTAAGGCTTGGTGCATATTGAAAAACTGCTATTAATGAACATTCCTACCAGTCAGTGTATGTCTGTTTCTTAAACTCTCAACAACACTGAACATCATTGGTATTTTCTCCTGGTTTTGACTGTGCCCACTTGTAAGCATTTAAGAATACAAAATACTTATTATGATGAGTATTCATTTGCATGCCTAGAGGCCTAATACTGTGCTGGATGTTAGGATCCAAAAAAGGACGCACACAGTCACCTGGCTCAAAGTTTCTCAGGACAAAGGCAATCTGTAAACACAAAGAATCAGAAATTACCCAGTGTAGGAATACAAATCAAAGAAAGTGAACATATGGAAGGTGGAGAGGGAACACAGAGGGCAGAGATAACATATTTTTCCCAGCATCCTAGTTTTGAGATTATGACGTATGCAATGATACATCCATTAACAGCATTCATTTATTGCTTCCTAATAAATGTGAGGCACCATTCTAAGTCATTATACAATCTCATAGTATCTTTATAACATCCTTTCAGGAGGGGTGTTACTGTGCTCATTTTGACATTCAGGAAGCTGAGGCGCAGATTTAACTGACTTGTCCAAGGTCATGTATTCTGGTAAGCATCTAAACCAAAAAAGATCCATGGGAGTCTGCTTAGGTTCCAGAGAGTTTTTGGACTCAGATGATTTTGCAAATTGACTCCAAGCTGTCCGAGCAGAGGAGAGAGAGAAACTGCATGTCAGTGAAAAAGCACTTATGGTGAATTTGATTGGAGAAAAGCAACCCCTGTAATCCATGGGTTCAGATAGAAATGGCCTTCTGAAGGGCTCCTTAATGCCATCCTGGGGGCTTGCTACTCAAGGAAGGTAAGTAGAGAATAGCTATTTGGCTATTCTTTCCCACTTCTCACTTCAGACTGCCAGGGGTTCTTGTACTTTAGTGTACTGAGGGATATATGAGGACCTGTTAAATGTGGATTCCTAGAGTAACCCCAAAACATTCTGGTTCAGTGAGTCTGGAGTGCGGCCCTGGAATCTGCATTTCTAACCATCAGGAGAGACTGACATAGGTGGTCCTTAGATCAAGCATCAAGACTCATAGCAAGTCGACGGTGCTCACATAATCCTGAGATGCACGTGAGATGCCAGCCCCTTCCCTGCCCAAGTAATCAGAAAGCAAGCCCATAGTAGGTGGGAATCCAACTATTTATACTCATGTGGATTTTCCTGGCTAATAGCTGGGCCATCTTACCTGGGAGTAGCAGTGGCTTCCTATTATCATAAAGAGCTGCCCCCAGCTCCTTGCCCTGACCTGTGTAGAGGGAGGATTAGCATTCATGCATCAATAACCAGTCTATAGTGCCCTAAAGCACTGACTGAAGGATACGGACTGTGCCAGCTTGTCAGTAAATCTTATAGTCCTAAGCTTACTTATTTCATTAAAATTTCCTGTAAGACAGATTCAGCAAGTGATCATTATTATTATTATTATTCCTGTGATCATCATTATCATCATCATCATCATCATCATCATCATCAATGCTATTGTCAAATCTAACACTGATGGACTGGCTCTCTTTGCCTACTATTTTGTCAAGAGCTAGTCTTGTATGATCTCTTTTCATCTTTACCACGTCTCTTTGGGGAAAACCTCATTACAGTTTTATCCCTGTTTTACGGAGCAGGAGATCAAGGCATAGAAAGGGGAAGTAATATGTCCTAGGTCACTCAACTAATGTGTGATGGAGCCAGAATTCCAGCCCGGGCCATCTGACTACATTTGTGTAGTTTTTATGGTTCTTATTTTACTGGTGGAGAGGGACAGAGGGGTCATGTGACTTGCCCAGGAATGTGAAGTTTGTCAGGGATGTCACTGGATCCCGGGCCCTGCTGACTAGCTGCCTCGGCCTCCTTCTACAAGGCTGCTGCTTCTAGATTGTATTAAGACAGGCTCTGAAAAGGTAGAGTTTCTATTAATTAATGGCACTGAATAGAAAGCAAGCTGTGATCCTGAGGGAATTCTACACTGTCATATAATTTCCTGGCATGAGTAGTCAGGAGGCTGAGCCTCTCACAGTTCTGCAGTGATACAGGTGTTAGATGCCATCCATGGCTCTGAAGCCATGTCTTGAGGCCCCAATTGAATCTGGGCTCTATTCAGGGGTTGAATGCCATGCTGACTGCCCAACACTAGTTCTGATGCTCTTTGCCAGTGTGCTGGTGACTTGTCTTGAGGCTGCTGAACTCACTGTAGGCTTCCAGGCCCCGTGGAACATCTCCCATCCATTCACGTGCAAAGGCTGGGGGCAGGCCTCCAGATTGCCATGGACAAGGTCAACTCAGAGCTAGTGGGCCTTAGAAATTTCAGCTGGGAGTTCACTTACACCAAGTCAGCCTGCAGCACCAAGGAATCTCTTGCTATTTTCAACAACCAGGTCCAGAGAGAACAGATTTCTGCCCTGTTTGGACCAGCATGCCCAGAAGCAGCTGAGGTAGAGGAGGTAGAGTATATATAACCTCTGGAAACTTTGACTGAGTTTCCATTGGAAGAGGTCGCCTTAAAGATAATGGTACAGATTTTAATAATCTCTTGACAAGGATCACATTATTATAACAATAACCGTGTAGATCTTGAATACCATTTTTGAGATGCAATTAGACTACGTAATTAGAAGAGTTAACATTCTCTTTAAATAAAGTCTTTCTCTTTTTTTTTTTTGAGACGAAGTATCGCTCTGTTGTCCAGGCTGGAGTGCAGTGGCAAAATCTCGGCTCACTGCAGCCCCCCGCCTTCCAAGTTTAAGCCATTCTACCACCTCAGCCTCCCGAGTAGCTGGAATTACAGGCATGCCTGACCACGCCCAGCTAATTTTTGCATTTTAAATAGAGACGGGGTTTTACCATGTTGGCCAGGCTGGTCTCGAACTCCTAACCTCAGGTGAGCCACCCATCTCGGCCTCCCACAGTGTTGGGATTATAGGCGTAAGCCACCACATCTGGCCAGAAAGCCTTTCAAATCAATAATTGTTCATTCTTCTATCCTGTTCCTCCTCTTGTTGATTGTTTGAACTTGATACTGTTGTGTGTAGACTCTTATTTTTCACTCTTACATTGTCAGCTGCAAGACTCAGGAAAATTAAGAAGAAACAAATGCTTGGTTTTAAATAGAAAACTATCAATTGTTTGAGTAGGCTTTGGTGTGTATAATAAATTAATCAGTGATGGTGAAAGTAAATGAGAAAGAATCAATTATGGCAGACTACATTACCTACAGCAAGAGACCGAGGGACATGAATGACTAGTATTTGTTTGGTTATTGGGATGAGCTTTGTTGATGTCCTTGGGTATCATGTCAAAAGTGTTGATGCAAAAGATAAACAGGAAGGAGCAGCCCAGGTCTCCTCTCAACAACACTGCAGAACTATCATTAGTTGGAGCTGCAGGATTAAGTTCACATTTAAATTTCAGTCAATCTCTCCTGGAATTCCCCATCTGACACATTTCTATCTGTTCAAAGGCTACCTGTCTCAGAGTTAATATCAAATGTCATGGAACCTTTCTTTATCCCTCCACCCCTGCCCTACATATCCCTAATTCCCCAATCAAAAGTAATTATTGACTTCTCTAAATTGCTATAGATCTATTATCTATAAATCTTAAAGAACATATTTAACTTTAGAGCTACTTTGGTTCTTGTAATAAACCATGAGCTCCTTTAAGAGCAAGGTCTCCAAAGTTTTTGTATGTGATAGGCCCCTCATTAAAATGAATGAAAAATGAATCAGGGAGAAATTAAGAAAGAAAGAGAGAATGAATAGCTATGAGTGTGGGTTATGGAACTATATTTCCTGAATTCCGATCCTGCTTCACTATTTGCTAGCTATGTAACACATCTCTGTGTCTCCCTGTTTTATCTTATAAAGGGGGTAATAATAATAAATGTTGCGAAAGTTGAAATGATATATGTTAGCTCTTAGAGTGCTTGGCAAATAATAAGTGCTCAATAAATGCTCACTTTTGTTATCTTTTTTCTCTGAGGCCTTGCCTCTGCAAGTTGGATCCAAGACAGTGTCATCAACATTATAAAAGTGAGGGCCCAGTGTAACCCATAGACTCACAGAATCTGAGGTTTATGCACATGCCTTACACTGGGGTTTGCGTGTACATAAACTCAATTATGCAAACTCAATTATGCGAAGACACTGCCAGCCTAACTCAGAAAGTCCAAATGCCCTTGATTCTAGGTCCTCTGTGAACTCCTCTTAACTGATGTATGGCTGAGAAGTCACAAGCCAGGCCTGCTGTTCTAACTTTTGAGCCAAAAACAAAACGAAACAAACAAAACAAAACAAAACAACCTAGAGCACAGAAGTGATCTCAAACTTTTTTTGACTTGTACACTGTGGGGCAGCTGCAGCAAAGACCTCAATGCTATAGCTGCTAGTTTGTACACAGCATGCTTTGGGAAACAGGAATGCCTAAACTAGTCCCTGAGTTTTTAAAGAAGTAAAAAGTTTCCTGTTTCCCAAAGCATGCCCAAGGAAAGAAAAAGCTCATGTCTCATTTGGAGTGGCTTTAGGCTAGACTCAGAGAGAGAGAGAGAGAGAGAGAGAGAGAGAAGAGAGAGAGAGACAGAGAGAGCATGCATGAGAAAGCACACACACATGAGCACATGCAACTGGCTGACTCTTCTTTTCATTCTTATAGTTATCATCTTAATCTGCAGCTCAGAGGATGCAAAAATTATTCTGCTGGCTGCAGAGAACGTAGGACTCAACACTGGAGAATTTGTTTTCATCATTTTGCAGCAGTTGGAGGTGGGTACTGTTGACACTCAATGGCTCTGGTAGTAAGAGGTAGTAAGCATGGAGCACTTGGCGATGACCCGGATGTATTAGCTCACTGAGTACTTACTACAACCCTAGGAGGTAGGCACTTTTGCGTCCTCATCTTAAAATTGCAAGACTCAGACTGAGCAATAAGAACTTACCCAGAGTTCTTCTGCACAGCTAGTGAAAGACTGAAACAGGTCTTGAACTAGGCCAGCTGGCTTGAGGGCCTGGTCCTCTGTACTCCATGTCAGCAAACACTGGTTGAGAAAGAACTATCATTTCTACCTGGTAGCTGAGACCTTCCCAAGGGACTCTCAGACACAAGAGGCTCTCACTTCTTTTTCTTCCATAGCCACCTCCCTGTGTCCCTGTTGAAGCTCTAACAAAAGGCTGGGAAGACCAATATACTAATCCAATGAGGCACTTCTTAGGTGGTCTGATTCTTTTGGTAATGATGAGAACGGCTAAAAATACCATGTGCTTACTATGAAGACCAAATTACACATTTTACAGACATGATTGCACTGAATATTCTCAATGGCTTTGCGAGCCAGTTATTAAATGCATTATTTACATGCCTGTAAATTTTGTACTTGGTATTTCTAACAGCCTTGGAAGGTAGATATTATTAGCATTCCAATGTACATATAAAAAAGCCAGGGCTTAAATAGGTAAGGTACCTTACCTAAGATCTCAGAGCTCCCAAGTGGCATAGCTGGTCTTCCAGAATGGGCCTTTCAGACTCTGAGCTCACCCCACACAGCTCTGCCTTCTGGAGGGTTTATGGAGTACTGGGCCCCACTGTGAGTACTTAATACATTAAAGCTTATTTCAGCTCTCAACTGCCCTATGGGGTAGATGCTTTTATCATCCTCACTTTACTGAAGAGGAAACTGAGGTTCAGAGAGATAAAAAAACTTGCCCAAGGCCATCCCACTGGTGTGAGGGAGAGTTAGCATTCAAATCCAGGTGGGCTGGGCTCCTTTTCCACTTCTGGGCACCGATGCATGGAAATAACGCACATGGTGTCTGCCTCATGGGGCTATTGTGTCTGTGCTTATAAGCATATCACACATCAGGTATCTGTAAAAGCCACTTGCCTTTTCCTATGGACACATTGCATCATTTTTCTAGCAGTTTTATCTTTTAAAATGAACTTTTTAAAAATACGATCACAAGAAGCTGAAATGGGACAGAAGCAAGTAAAGGAAGATATATAGTAATGTCCCAGATTTTTCTTTCTTTATCATGAAGTCTTTCAGATCCACAAAAGCATCTCAGATTTCTTTGGCTGGTCAGCTGGAATTCTAAATGCATGCCAGACTTTCCAGAACACTCTCTTACCTTAGATTTCTATTGTGACCACCTGCGTTTCTCTTCACCTTTCCCCTTGTCTCTGCCTTCAGGCAGATGAGGATAGGAGAGGATGGACTACATTCAGTATTGGCAGGGAAACTTTTCAGCTCCCTGTGGCTTTCTCCCCATGCCTTGATGATCCAGTTCCAACGGGCGTGTAGTGGCAGAAAGAAGACAGAACTAAGAATATACCAGTGTCCATGTGATTGAATTCATGCTGCTTCATGAAAGAATAGCATAAATCTATTTTACAAAAGTATTCCCAGTATAGGTTTAGATGGAAAAAAATCAAGCTGCAGAACATTACGGTATGATATCACCAGATATATGTGTGTGTGTGAGTGTGTGTGTGTGATATCATCATATGTATCTATACATGCATACACACATATGTATGAGTATATACTATTCATCATAGTAACAATATAGATTATGATGATGATAACAAAACACTTAAGCCACAAGTAAAAAAAAAAAAAAAGCAAGAATGTTTTCAAATCCCAATCTTTTCAACTTTCTGCAATCATTGATAGTAGGTAAGCTTTCTGGATCTTAGCTGCTGTATGCATCAGGTACAGTTTTATTTATTTTTATTTGTGGCTTTCCTTCTACTGCTTCTATGCCAGCTAGAGAACGTGGACCTTGTATTGCAGGCCTTCTGGAATCACTGTTTCCAAGAATTAGAATTTAGTGGTTCTTGAATTTAATCAATATTAGGCAATATACCGTGGAGGAAATTGTTGGGAAATTTTGAGGGATGGACATAGAAGGGGAGGAAGTTACTGGCCATTTTGAGGTGCTTCCGTTATTGGTCTGGGTAACTAGCCATTTCTTCCTGATTGTGCCTAGTATATCCCAGGCAGTTTGTTGTTATGCAAAAGAATTTTATATGAAATTTTCATTGACTTGCAAAAACTTGTTCGTTCTTTCAGTTCATGACATCATCCATGCTAAAGTCTGAGTTATCTGCTTCCATTTTTGTTATTCTCCACATCCAGTCGCCAGCTAAGTCCTGTTAGTTCTACCTCAAGTCTTTCACATCTTTCTTCCTCACCTATGTAATTGCAGTAGTCTCTCAGCTTCACTTAACCTCTTCTTACTCCAGCCTACTCTATACCCAATGTTAGATTCATCTTACTGAAACATAGCTGTGACCATGTATCCCACGTATGTGCTTTCTCTCCACGATTAGACTGTAAGCTCCTTATGGACAGGATCTGTGTCTGAGTCATCTTTGTATCTTGCCTAGCACCTACTAATAAATACTTCTTGAATGAAAAAACATAGAATGTAGTGGTTCAAATTAAACATTGCCTTATATGCAGTTCCCTTGCCAAGGCATTTCCTATGGAATAACAACATGTATTCTATTACTTTTTAGGACAGTTTTTGGAAGGAAGTACCGACAAATCAGAAAATGACACACTTCCCCAAGGTGTATGGGTCAGTGCTTCTCATTGCCCTCAGCTCCTACGGAAAAGGCTGCGGAGACGAAGGGTTTTGGAAACAAGTCTACTGAACACTGAGGAGGCCACCCTTGCACAGCACCATCTCCTTGGAGGAGCAGGTCTGATGCCGAGTCTTCCAGCTCAGGCTCCCACCTCCCCTTCTTTGATCATATTTGGGTTTGGCTTTCGTATTTTTCTCTCTTATTTCTCCCCATCTCCCCCTATCCCCTTGACACACATGCAGGTGCACATGCACATGCATTTCCCCATCTTCCACACCCAAAATAAACAGCAATTTTATGCTCTCTTGTAAAATTCACCCAGAGGTTACTGGGTGAAAGGCCATTGGCCTTTGGAGCAGAGGCTATTCCCCCATCCTACTGCTGCTGTTTGCTAACTGTAGGACCTTGTAGTGAATGGCTTTACATCCTTACACCTCGGTCTCCTTCATCTGTGAACTGGGACTTATAATGGCATCTACCTCCCAGGCCAGGCTGTGTTATTGTGTATTTAGCAACACTGTCTGTGGAAGTAGCCAAGCAGATACTTTCTTTTTTTGAGGGAAGGGCTTGCGCTGTCACCCAGGCTAGAGTGCAGTGGTGCAATTGCACTCACTGCATCCTCCACTTCCTGGACTCAAGCAATCCTCCTACTTCAGCCTTCCAAGTAGCTGGAAACACAGACACATGCCACCACATCCTGATAATTAAAACAAATTTTTTTTTTGTAGAGATGTGATTTCCTTATGTTGCCAAGGCAGTTCTTGAACTCCTGGGCTCAAGCAATCCTTCTGCCTTGGCCTTCCAAAGTGCTAGAATTACAGGCATGAGAGATTGTGCCTGGCATAGAACAGATATTAATGGGTACCCAGACCATGACAATTTCCTTTCCCAGGAGGATGCCAGGACCTCGACCCAGGATGAAGTGGTCGGAGATGTGTAGCTAGGACAGGTCAGGGCCAGCAGATGGGTTGGAACAGGGAGGAGATGGTCAGGAGAGAGGATCTGCCTATGCTCATCCCAGTATGTGTGTGATGAGGAGGCAGAGTCTCTGGCTTTCACAGAGAATTTTTTGAAGGGCGACCTCTGTCCAGAGCTGGAGCTACTTCCAGTGTGGGGCCAAGCTGAAGCCCTCAGGTGACCACAGGCCACTGATGACAAGGAGCTTGATTAGAAATGAGGGTGCTGATTGTGGATCCCAACATACAAGACAAGATAATCAATTGAAGAATATTTGAGGAGCAATCTACTAAGTGTCAGCTTTGAACCTGGTACTGTGGAAAAACAGTGCCTGGCACTTACTAGGCACTTGTATTTTCCTTGACTGACCAATAGAAGGTCTTCCTGAAGATCTACTAAGGGTCAGAGACTGCAATGGATAGTTTACCTACTATGCCTCATTTAACTATTGTCACATTCGACCGGACAGCTGTTTTATCCCCATTTTTTTTTTTTTGAGACGGAATCTCACTCTGTTGCCTAGGGTGCAATAGCACAATCTCGGCTCACTGTAACCTCTACCTCCCAGCTTCAAGCGATTCTTCTGCTCAGCCTCCTGAGTAGCTGGGGCTACAGGTGCCCGTCAGCATTCCTGGCTAATGTTTGTATTTTTAGTAGAGATGGGGTTTCACTGTGTTGGCCAGGCTGGTCTCGAACTGTGACCTTGTGATCCACCCACCTTGGCTTCCCAAAGTTCTGGGATTATAGGTGTGAGCCACTGCTCCTGGCCTATCACCATTTTATAAACAAATGAGCTGAGATTCAGAGAGGCTCTAGAACTTTCCCCAGAACTCATTGCCAGCAGGAAGCTGAGCTGGTCTAGTTTCAAAATGTACCCTCTTTCCC
Source organism: Cacajao melanocephalus (assembly GCA_963573385.1). Classification (NCBI taxonomy): domain Eukaryota; kingdom Metazoa; phylum Chordata; class Mammalia; order Primates; family Pitheciidae; genus Cacajao; species Cacajao melanocephalus. Next base: position 43,381 of record CAUYLG010062992.1, on the reverse strand, counting down.
TGAAACCATACTCCCTCCCACCTGCAGCCTGAAGAGCATGCCTGAAGGATCAGGAGATCTAATTGGGAAATGAGGCATTCAGAGGGAAAATGAAGGCTGCGATGTCTGGGTTTCATAGCACAGGCACAGGCATGTGCTGGGGCCTCTACTCTGTGGGATGAAGGAAGAACGTGCTGTGTGCCATTGTCAGGTGGATGAAGAGAGATTCCTCCTAACTAAGTGCTGGATGGTGACTCAAGAGGCCATGAACCTCTTGAGATCCAGCTTTGCTTGTCTTATTGAAGGTGAGCCCTTACTCTGCCTACCTTCACGACAGTGTCCTGCTCTATGCTGAGACTGTGAAGCAGACGATAAAGGCTGGAGGCGACTTCCAGGATGGGCAGCAGCTGGTGAACACTCTGAAAGGTTCCAGTCAGACCGTGGTGCAGGGTAGGCGGCTTACTGCTGGGGGGTGTTCTAAACTCAGACCTGTGGCTCTGGCCTGTGAGAGCTTTGCGATCTTGGGCATGTAATTAAAAGCCTCTCTTAGGGCCTGCCTCACACTGAACTCCAGAATTCATCTTTCTCGTGCAGATTCCAGTCTTCCTTCCATAAGGGTGGTTGAGGTTAAGACCTTCCAGCTCCCACAATTCACTTATCCTTCTGCCCAGAGCCTGCCCAGACCAGGAGAGGAGGCTGCTGGGCACCTTATCCCCATTCCCCCTGGGAAGTCTCCCCCTCAGTGCCATTCACTGAGTCCATCAAGGATAAAACTCAGGAACGTGAGACATGTCTCTTGGGGTCACTTCCCATGGGCAGCCTCTGTGATGGGGGCCCTGGCACCACAGACTTCTAAAGATGGGTTGTAGACTCACTCTTGCTTTCCTGGTGGGGATGAATATAGGCTGGGGAGTGAACTGTTTGGAAATCACCCTCAGCACTGACCAACTGCTTTGATCTTTCTTGTTCTAGATTTCTCACTTGTAAGACAGGGATAACACCTGCTACCCCAAACAGAAATAATAATAGCCACATCTAAGATCACAAAGTTATTAGATGGTGGAGCCAGGATTCAAAATAAAGCTTGCCTTCTCCAGGGCTCATGTTCTTTGCTGTCCTGTAACATAGGAGTAATGAGAATATGACATGCACCTAGCACATAGTATTTGCTCACTAAATAGTAGTTTCTTCTTCTTCTTCTTCTTCTTCCTCCTCTTCTTCCTCTTCCTCTTCCTCTTCCTCCTCTTCTTCTTCTTCTTTCTTCTTTCTTCTTCTTTCTTCCTCTTCCTCTTCCTCTTCCTCTTCTTCTTCTTTTCTTCTCCTATTTATTTTTTGAGACAGGGTCTTGCTCTGTCACCCAGATTGGTCTTGAATTCCTGGGCTCAAGGTGCCTTCCACCTTGGTGCTGGGATCATAGGTGTGAGCTGCTGTGTCTGGCCAAATGGTCACTATTTTTATCCTTGCTTTGGCTTATCACTCAATAAATGATTACCTAAAATTTGTCTGAAAATTTAAAGACAGCAGTCAAGGCCTGCTCTTTGGAGTTTTCATAGAAGCAGGTCATGTTTACCCTATTAATACCTTTTGCAAGTGGAAATATTCACCTACTTCTATTTCTCCTTTCAGACCCTAAAGCATTTACTTAAAAAAGGTAGGGGTTCCAAGGGGGGATCCTTCTTTCTGCTCTCAGTTTAATCCCCTCTGCCAGACCATTTCATTTCCTCTTTCCTGTTGTTTTAGGAATTCTTCATGCCGGAACGAGGGGAGGGTGTGAAGAGCAGTGAGGCCCTTTAAGAGCCTGAGTCATGCCACTTTGGTTCTGGAGCCCGTGGGCCCCTTTCAGGGACTCATGACCAAACGGCCCTCCTCACCCCTTCCCAATTGGCTTCTGTTCCCCTGTGGGCTGCAGGGCAGACCTTGGCAGAACTGGAGTATTTGACTCTGCTTCCGGTGTTCCTTTCTGCCACATGGTGGCATCCATTCCACTGGCCAGTACTGAAGGGCTTTTGTACCATTTCATAAGGAGAGTGTCCTCCAGGAGGCCAAGCTAGGGAGCAGGCCCCCTACCCCCATGGGCTTTGGCTCAGTGAACACAATGCACACCGAAAGCAGTGGTCCTGGTTGTTGCAGGAGCTCTGGCCTTTCCCGTGCAAACCTCAGGAAGGCGCTGTGCTTAATACCCACATACAGGATGCCCACACGTGTGTACGCAGAAAGGCAGTGTGGCCTGCTGGAAAGAACATGGCACTTGGGGCCCGATAGGCCTGGGTTTGAGTACCAGCTGCACCTCTTCCTGGCCCTGGAAGGAAGAATTAAAGAGTTCATGCCTCTAAGCTTCGCCTGTTGGGAGCAGATGATGGTGCCCCCTCTGAAGGGAATTGGGATGAGACATGGGAAGTCAACACAACCTGCAGTGCCTGGCACTTAGTAGGTGCCTTATAAGCAGTAATTTTGTGTCCTGTCCCCAGTGGGACAAAATCAGCAAAAGGTCCTCTGTCAGAGCCTATGCACCAGTTTGTGGTGTGAAGGAGCTGTGCTTCAAGTGAAGCTGTGCTTCCAAGATCTCGGATGCATTCCTTCAGGAGTAGAGTTAAGCACATCCTAAGAAAGAACAAAGAGCACAGCAGGCCAGGACTGAGCGCCCTGCAAAGCCTCTGCACCAAGATGAGGAGGAAAGGGTCTGCCCTGAGAACAGAAATTGCAAACTTGTGCCCCAGGGCCTGGCAGCATGAAGACATGAGGTGGGTGGGGTCGGGGAGGAAGGTGGGAGGAACTGGAGGAAGTAGCTGTCCCTCGGTCCCAGACAACTGCTGCCATGATGTCACATCTGATTCTTCAAGGGAAGCACAAATCTGAGGTTTTAAGTGAAATTAACTGGAAACAAACTTTTTTTTTTTTAAGTGCTGCATGGGCTTCCCCAGTGTGGACCTAAGAAAATACATCTGCCTGCCCACCGTGGCCCTTTAGCCCTACCAGGATGCCATCTCTGAACTATCTTCTTCCCTTTACTCGTCCCCGTTGACCCTGTCTCAGATTCCCTGAAATGGCAAAAACCCTGTCTGGTTTTTCAGGGCTGTTGGGGAAGGGGGTTCTGCTGATTTGGGTTGAGGCAAGCTGGCATTTTGAGCCACGCATTTCTCTCCCTCTCCCGACCTTGTACAATCTCTTCTTTCTAGGAATCACTAGCCCTGTGTTTGTGGATGCCCAGGGAGAAAGGCACATGGATTACTCTGTCTATGCCCTATAGAAATCTGAAAATGAGTCCCTTTTTCTTCCTTTTCTTCATTATGACAGTTATCAGAAAGTAATCAGGTACCAGCAGGACATTTCTGCAAGTGTAGATTGCGCTACAGAAAGAGATGTAGGAAGAGGAGGGCCCTGGGAAGGCCAGTTTGGGATCCAGTCCCTAGAATCCCCCAAGTAGCCTGGTGCTCTGGGAACTCATGAAGATAGATAGACTTTAAGCCTTTAAGATGACTTTTTTCCCTTGACTGAGGATATGGCTTGGTGGTGTTAGATTTCAGTGTAGAACAGAGAGCCCACTAACTGTGCCTCCACCAGGATCCGGTTCTCCTCTCATGTTCCAACCAGTGGTCCCATTGGCTGTGGTCTAAGGTAGAGGCTCTGGGCTCCGAGGGGGTGGTGGAGCACAGCGTCCCCTACAGGGAGGGGTTTGCAGTCCCTGAAATGGCTCACCTAGACAGCCTGACTCCCAGACACGTGTGGACACCAGCAACCAAAACCCAGGAATACCTGGGAAATTAAAAAAAAACAAAAAAGAAAGAAACAAACAAAAAAACCGTTTTTTTTTCTTCTTTCAGCTATAAATCAATGAGAAAACTAAAAGGAAACCTAAAATGTAATTCAATTTCCACTCACTCCCACTGCCACTACCTCCAATCCAGATTCACCTTGAGGCTTTTTATTTTTATTTTTAGACAGTCTCGCTCTGTTACCCCAGCTGGAGTGCAATGGTACAATCTCAGCTCACTGCAACCACCACCTCCTGAGTTCAAGTGATTCTCCTGCCTCAGCCTCCTGAGTAGCTGGTATTATAGGCGTGCACCACTGCGCCCAGCTAATTTTTGTATTTTTAGTAGAGACAGGATTTCGCCATGTTGGCCAGGCTGGTCTTGAACTCCTGACCTCACCTGATCCACCCACCTCGGCCTCCCAAAATGCTGGGATTTTAGGCGTGAGCCATTGCACCTGGCCAGCTTGAGGCTTTTTTTCTCCCCTTCTCTAATGGAATTTTAATGGACCAGAATGGGCCAGGAAACAAAGTAGCCATTGCAAACTGGGTCCTTAGTATTGTAGGAACAAGCACAATCCACACAGGAGGAGATGTTTCGTGGTGCGAAATGTCAAGCTGCTATATAGTAAGATTTGTCTACATCAAACACAGGCAAAAGTCCCAGCAACATTGACTTGGCATGTCATCTTTTAAACCAAAAGAGACATGGTTTCAGTCGAAAGATTGAGGAAGCTATTTCAACGACAAAAAGACATTGCCTTCCTTGAATGAGGTTACCTGAAGCCTGGATTTGAAGAGTCTAGATGAGTTAGGCAAACTGGACAGGTCTGTAGACGTTTGAATTGAGATACCAAAGCTTGAGTTTTGCAAATAACATGAATTTTTTGGTCATCTCTGCTGTACGTGAGGTAGAGTCAAATAGAATAAACCGAGCTGACACTGACCTTTATTTTCTTTTAAAGACCCACAAGGTATTTCTCCAATATTACTTGGCCCCATGGCTCCCTTCCTGAAGACAGACCTGGCTGTGGATTTTATAATGAGCTCTGTGAAACTGAGCCTGCTTTTACAGGTAAGTATGGCTGCTTGGAAAAGGTAGCAGAAAAAGACTCTCTATAGCAAGGGCTCTCCATGGCAGGCAGCACTACTGACATTTTGGGCCAGATCATTTTTGTGTATGGGGAGCCTGGTGTTTTGAGCTATGTGTTCCTGTATATTATTAAATGTTTAGCAGCATCCGTGGCCTCTACCTACAGATACCTGTAGCAACCCTCTAGTTAGAACAATGAAAAATGTCTCCAGACATTGCCAAATATCCCCCAGGGACCAACATCACCTGCCTCCCCCGTGGAGAACCACTATGGCTCCTGAGATTTGAGTCTCAGGAACTTCATCTCTAGGGAGGTTGAAAGAGTCTGAGCAGGGGAGTGTATCCCAGTGGTGAGGAGCCCAGTCCTGGAGTTAGACGGTTCATGCCTGGAGAACAACCCTAAGTAGAACACACTGTTAAATGTTTAATAAACACTAGTGGTAGAGTTAGAAGCCATCATTATTATTTCTCTGCAGTGGAAGTTTCTATACACAGGGGGAGGTGAATTGCAATGGGAAGTAGGGTGGTAGTCAGGGATGAATTCCTGGAAGAAACAAGTCAGAGTGGACTTCGTGTGTCCTACCCCAAACCTACGGGAGGAGAGCCTTCAAGGAGCCTGCCTAGCAGGGCCCGGCTGGGCAGGTATGTACTTGCTACTGCTCTTGGGCAAGGCCTAGGTAATATGCCTCTACTCTCCAGGCATGCCTGCTTTGGTTCTCACAATGATGATCCTGATTCCTATCTCTGGAGCTGCCATCATAGGTCTGATTTTAAGGATACAGAGGGGAAAACTGCAGAGGCAAAACAAGATGTCTGGTGGCAAATCGATTTTGACGAGATCACCATTCTTCCCTAGAACAAGGTGAGGCCACGTATAACCCAGACATCCTTTCTCCTGGTTACTGCTGGAGATTTGTGGAAGGGACCTCATCTAGAAGCTTCTAAGAGCAAAAAGCTGACTAATTTATAAAGTGAGCACTTCATGAAGAGTCTCCAGGCCTGAGTTCTGGTTCTAGGCCTCCCACTTGCTTGCTGAATCTGAGAATGACATTTTACCTCCCCAAGACTCAGTTTCTAAATACTCACAAATGATTGACAGTCCCTAAAGTTCTCTTTGCTCTATTACTCTGTGGGTAAAAACTGTTGATGCTGTTCAGATATTAAAGTTGTCTCCTTGGGAGGATTTATTTTATTTTTTATTTTTATTTTTTTGAGAAGGAGTTTCGCTCTTGTTACCCCAGCTGGAGTGCAATGGCATGATCTCGGCTCACTGCAACCTCTGCCTCCCAAGTTCAGGTGATTCTCCTGCCTCAGTCCCCTGGAAGCTGGTATTACAGGTGCCCGCCACCAGGCCTTCTTTTTTAGTAGAGATGGTGTTTCACCATGTTGGTCAGGTGGGTCCCAAACTCCTGACCTCAGGTGATTCACCTGCCTCAGCCTCCTAAAGTGCTGGGATTACAGGTGTGAGCCATGGCACCCAGTCAGATTTAGTTATTTTCAAAACCACATTAACCCATTTAATCAATTGATGACTAATACAATAGTGTCCATTTGCTTGACAAGCACCTGACCATCAACTACAGGCCAAGCATCATACAAGGCATGGGGATATCCTTCAAATGACATGCCTCCAGAGGGAGGCAAGTGTCAGAGGTGTCTCCACGGTGAGACAAAAGCCCTGCAGATGGAGGGACTGAAGTTCTTAGCATCTGGAAGGCTTTGGAGAGGAGGTGACATTTGAAAAAGTATAGGTTTGCAAGTGGTGAAAAAGAGTGAAGTCACACAGGATGTAATTAGATGTGGGATGCTCCAGGCTGGGAAGCTTGGCTGGTACCAAGTCAGGGAGGCTTCAACATGCTAAGAGCAGGTGACTAGAATTCATTAGTAACTCGGCTCCAAATGTCCCTGGGGTTTCGGAAACTTACTCTTCCCTCTTCCACCAAAGCAGCTCTGCTTTGATCTACCTCATTTCTACATTAGGGTTCCAGGTAAGATTCTCCTTGAAAACAGGATTCCTGTGTTTAGAAGGTGCTCGCTAGGTGTTGAGAGGCACTGAGAGTATTAAACAGAGAGACAACCTAGTTAGATATTCTTTAAGAAAATGACTCTAACCCCAGGCTACATATCTAATTAAGTGCCACAGCCAGATCTTGAATCTGGGCAGTCTGACCTCAGAGCCTTCCCTCTTAACCTATACCTCTGTGGTGGTACAGACGCCACACAGAGCATGGATGATGGGGCGGTGCCGTCCTAGAGTGATGCATGTAGCAGGTCAGAAAGATCAGGGTCAAAATCCTGACTCTCTTATTATTAACTGTCTGACCTCGGCACTCAACTTTCTCATCTATAGAATGCATTCCCTTCAGTACTTGGCCTTGCTACTGAGAGTGACCAAATCATTTCCTGTTTTATAACCATTCCAGCGAGGCACATCGATGTCAAGAGGCAACAACAGTAACTCACCTAGTGTGATGATTTCCGCGGACCTCAGCTCTTTTGTCAAGAGCCAGCAGGGGGAAGAGCTCTTCTATGCCCCAGTAGGGCTTTATCAGGTATTTCTGAGGCCAGGTGGCTGCCCATAGGTCTTGTGTGTATCTCTGTCCTGTTCTCTGCATCCTTTCTGCCAGGCAAGGCATTCTGAATAGGATAACATTCTCCAAGCAAAAGCCAGGGTGGTCTTGTGACTCCAGACTGGTGCTTCCCAAACGTTAATGTGCATACAGATCACCTGGGGCTCTTATTAAAATGCAGATTCTGGGTCAGTAGGTCTGGTGTGGAGCCCCAGAGCCTGCATTTTGAAGAATCTTCTAGGTGATTCCCAGGCTGGCTTCTAGTTTAGCCTTAGCTCTGTCCAATACAACCTTCTGTGATGACGGAAATGTTGCAAATCTGCACCGTCCAATAAGGTGGCCACCAGCTTCCTGTGGCTACTGAATGTTACTGTGCCTGGCAACTGAATTTTAAATTTTATTTCATTTTAATTAAGCATAATTTAAATAGCCCCATGTAGCTAGTGGCTCCTTTAATGGGCAGTGCAGTCCTAGAGTGGGGATGATTTCATCCTTGCTACTTTGGCTTGAATGAATCAGTCGTGGGGGCTGGTGCTTCTGCCATGTAGACAGTGGCTGCTGCTGCCTGGAATGGAATTCCTGCTTGTTCTCTCTCACCCTCCCTCCCATACCCAGACCATGATTGCTGCCTATACTTAGCAATCCTTCCCAAATTCAAGTCCCCTTGGGGGAAAAGTATGTAGAAAATTGTATTTGTTCTTTAAAATGGGGGTCCCAGAGAATAAGGGCAGAAAGCCCTGAGCAAGGGAAGAATTGTTCATTGCTCTAAATTGGGGTTAGAAAAGACCAGAGCAAAATCATTAGCTATGCAAAACTTGATTTTTTAAATGTTTGCTTACTTGAGTTTTCAAACTACAAAAACTTCCCGGGATATGACCAAATACCTTAGAGACCACCATCCATACAAAACTCTTATATAGTGGTCACTGGCCACTTAAAGAAAGAAGTAGCAACACATAGAATATCACTGTCTGATTGAACCTCCGAAAATGTCTCCTCTCCCCTCTGTCAAACACCATCGAGGGATTTCCCAGTTCTGTTGCCTGCATGATAGTGCCCAAACTCTTTAACAAGGGACTCAAATCTCTTGACTCCCTAGTCCCTACTTATTTTTCTAATCATTTTTTCCCCTAGCTTAAATCCTGTGCTCACTCAATTGGTTTTGCCGATTTTGCCACGTGTATTTCACCCTCTGACAATGTCACCCCTTCCACCCAACCCATGTGAAACCTTCTTATCCTTCTTGGTTCAGCTTAAACATCACCTCTTCCAAGAATCCTTTTCTTCATCCGACAGGCATTCCTTCCTCCACGGCACTCCCATCACAGCCCTGAGTCCTTTGCAATTGCCCTCATACTAAACGTGAAAGATCTTGGGTTTATATTTACTTCTTTTGTGTCCAGATTCTATGCCTTCTTCTTTCCAGCTCTTACCACATTATGATATGTTTTTGTGGTGAATAAGTGACTCTCTAAAAGCAGATACCGTAGCAATACAAATAAAATATGCCATTTACTGAAAATTTAATATGTGCCAGACCTTGAGTTACCAGTGGTCAGTATTTTAGCTGATTTAATGCTCAGGAAAACCTTATGAGATTGGTGGGTTAAAAAAAAAAAACTTTTATTTTAGGTTTGGTGTCATTTTTAATCCCATTTACAGATGAGAAAATAAAGGATTGGAGAAGTTAAAAACAACTCAAGCTTGTTCAGGTAGTAAGTGGTAGCACTGGGCTTCGAATAAGGCAGCTGACTCCAAACCTACACTTAACACTTAACTCACGATTTCCTCCGAATGGTAACGGGACATTATTGTATAATAGAAAGCATACAGTCTTAGAGTCAAATTTTCAAGCTCCAGCTGTACTACCTACAAATGTACAACTTGGGCAAGTTACATAACTTCAACAATCTCATCTGGAAATGGTCTAATCATACTGACCTCGCAGGGCTGTGATGCCAGTTAAAGGACATCTTACATGTTGAGCAGCTAGCTCAGTGCCTGGCCATGCACAGAGCCACCAAAGGGGTTGATTTGGATAGTGAGGGGCTTGCTGATCGGCTCCTTGGTGGATTTCTTCGCAGTCTTCTTGCTCCCCTCTCTAGCCCTAAGTGGAGCTTTTCCCAGTTCATTCTGAGTTAGGAACATTCTACTTTTTCTCCCATTCCAGGGAAACTACATGGTCATCCGCGACATTGGTGACCAAGCAGAAGCCAGGGTTAGCAAGCCAACTGTGCTACAGGATATATAGCTGGTGAGGCCCCTGCCCAGGGTTGGTGGAGAGACAAAGCTGTGCTGCTCTTTGCCCATCCTCTGCCAGCTTCCTGGTCCCAAAGGAGCAGAGACGGGAGGTTGCTTCCCTTAATGTGACCTACCTCTCCCCCACTTGACAGCCCAGGCTTTGAATCTCAGACCACTGGCCTCTCCCTCTCCTACCTCTGTTTTTTACCCCTTCATTCTTCCTGGCCTTGATTCTGGCCCTTCATCCTCTGTGTCTGTGATGGCTACTTGCCTACCTACCAACCTTGAACCTGGTCCTTGGAGGGAGTCAGGTTCATGAATCTGACTTCCTGCTCCTTCTCTGTGACCTGCTGTGGGCCCCATACTGGTACTGACAGCTGTAAGCAGGGCAGCAGGGCTGAGTCCATTTACTGTGACGTGATTGAGTTAATCCCCGTGGCTGAGGTTAGACATTGATCATTCCTCTGATTTATTTGCTGGAGGCAGACTTCCTGGGTTTACCTCCCAGGTCTGCCACTTTTTTTTTTTTTTTTGAGACGGAGTCTTGCTCTGTTGCCTGTCTGGAGTGCAGTGGCATGATCTCGGCTCACTGCAACCTCTGCCTCCTGGGTTCAAGAGATTCTTCTGCTTCAGCCTCCTGAGTAGCTGGGATTACAGGTGCATGCCACCATGCCCAGCTAATTTTTGTATTTTTAGTAGAGACAGTGTGTCACCATATTGGCCAGGCCGGTCTTGAACTCCTGACCTCATGATCCACCTGCCTCAGCCTCCTAGAGTGCTGGGATTACAGATGTGAGCCACTGTGCTTGGCTAGCCACTGCACCCAGCCCCAGCTCCACCACTTATAGGCATGATCTTCAAGTTACTTTACCTTCCCTTTCAGCACCAGTTCCCTCATCTGTAAAATGATATCTAGTAATTCTTATTTCACAAGGTCTTTGTAGGAATTGACTGAAAATATGCAAAGCACATAGCATGGTCCTGGGCATAGAGACATGCTCTATATATGAGCTATTGTAACCATGATTATTTCCAGATGTGTGAATTAAGGCATGAGAACATTGTTCTCTTCTTTGGTATTTGCACCAAACCACCTAACATCTGCATTGTCACCCGGTATTGCAAAAAAGGAATTCTTAAGGTAAGCAAAACGGTAAAATGCACCTTAGGTTTGATTAGTGATAGATAATAAGGAAGTTTCTCTGTGCCCTCTGGTATTCATCCAAGGGCAGTTCCTCTCTGGTCTAATTGCAGGACCTAAATTACCTTGTCAGGCTACCTTCTGGGAATCAAATTAGCCAAGTGTCTGGTTTATTTTGTTTTGGGGGGAAACTGAGCTTGGTTTCTTCTCTTAAGATGTCATGGCTACTCTTGAACTGTGTTCCGGGCCCATCCTACTATGGAATGTAATGACAGCTTTATGTCAGGAACAAGGAAGTGTTTGCAAAACTCAAGACTGCATGAATTCTCAATATTGAGTCAGGCTATGATATATCCTCGGAATATTTCCCATTATTAGGTTTAATGTCTCCTGCCTCACATTGTATTAGCACTGGCCAAAAATACAAGCTATATTAGAGTCAGATCTGTTCAATTGTTAAAGCTCACTGTGCTTCAGGTTGAGTCACTAGGAATCTTCTGATTAACTGTTTTTCAGGATGTTTTGAGAAACTTGGATTATGAAATGGATTGGATATTCAAACTGTCATTTGCATATGACATAGTCAGTGTAAGTATAACATAAACTTATCAAAAAATAAATATGACAGTGTTTTTGAGTTGCTCTATCTGTAATTAAATTAAACTGCAATTTTTCTTGAAGATGTTGGCCCTCTTCAGATCTCCTCTTCAAAGTGATTCCAGCTCTAAAATCTATCACTTCTATTCGATTTTCCTTTCTTTTCTTTTTCCCTGATTGCAAATAAATATATAGAGAGGAAAGTATTTTATGCTGAAGTTGGAATGGATGCTAAGCTTACCCAATCGGAAAAGAGCAGAGTATTTACATTGTAGGGTAGCACTTTCTATCTCAAAGAGAATCTCATCACTAGATTGTAAATTGGACTGGGGAAGATGATTCCTGATATTCTTTCCTGCTCTCTAGCTCCTGATAGCTTTCCCTAGGAAATGGGGAGGCCACATTAACCACAAAGCTGCTGACCTAAAAGGTAGGCCAGAGATGCTGATCTGAGGAGGTAGAATCTTTGCTTTGGCACAGGGTGCCATGGTGGCTACAAAAAAGAAGGAGATAATAGTAACAGCTAAAATATATATAGTGCCTACTTTGGGCCAGGCACTTTCCAGTATTGTGTAGATATTAATTTATTGAATTCTCACAAAAATATAGGATAGATCTATTGTTATTTCTATTTTACAGATTAAAAAACACAAAGCACAGAAAGTTCACATGATCTTCCTGAAGTCTCATAGCTATGAAATAGTGAAGTTAGGATTCAAACCCAGCCATTTTCAAGTCCTACACCCTTAACCACTGTTCCATACTGCCTCTCAGTGGGAAGCCCTAGAGCTTGCTTTTGTGTTTTGCCACAGGGAAAAGTCAGTCTCACATCTAGAAGCCCATTAGGGGCTGGGGAGGGGTCATTCAGAGGGAGTTAAAGAGAGACCAATTCCTGCCTGTTGCCAGGAAGGCAATGGAAATGCTGAGAGGTGGCAGCTGGATCAAAAGCCCAAGATGACACTGTCTTGAAGGGCCATGCCCTAGGCATGCAGGTGGTGATGAGGGTTGGAGTGGGAAGGCATGGGAGGAGATTAGCTGTGGGGCTAGCCATGTCAGTATGGACCAGCATCCTGAAGCTGCTCTCTCCCACCTGCACTAAATCCAGCTGTTCTTTCTTAAGCTTGCTGTCTATACTTTTACCATCAGAAGGGACAAAGCCAATGACCCAGGTGTCAGTTGGGTGAAGAAACCCCTCAGTCCTGGGCAGCACAGTGAAGGATGGTGGTCCACTGCTAGTCAATAGCCCAACCATCAATCAACTGACAGACTCCTTTGGGGAAGACTCGCCTGGGTGTTGAGAGAGCAAAAATGATGAAACCCAAGCTCTGCCCTCCTGGAGTAATGGCCCATTGACTTATTGAGTGACTTTGCCAGGTCACTTCCCCTCTCTAGACCTCGACCTCCACATAGGTGGAATGAATGAGGTTGGCCCAGTTGAAGTCTAAGGACTTTCCTTCAATAAGGATTTTATTGCTTTTTGTTTCTAGGGAGCTGAGTCCTACAGCTCTGTGAGACTTTGATTTTCTAGGCTTTAGCAGGAAGCCAGCAGGTTGTTATCAAGCAAGGTCAATAAACAGAAGCGTCTCTGTGATTGGGTCTCCATGGGCAACCCTGGACCACCACTGTTATTATTTCATTAAAATTTTGTTGAGCATCTGTTAAGAGTGTATCCTACTCTGGTCACTTTTGTAGGAAGACAGGACTTGTTTCCAGCTTTGAATGGCTTAAAATCTAGCTGGAGAGAGCAAGAAAAAAAAAAAACAGTCTGGAGATGTACATATAAAAATCTTTAAGTGGCAGTGGTTGTAAACTGGGGGGATGTGACGTGGTATCTTTTCCTACCCTGGAATCTTCTCTCCTTCCCTTCACCCACTTTTCCTTTCCCTTCCCTCCAAGCACAGAGAAGGATTCTGGACTCCAATTATCTGCCTCCTGCCCCAATCAAAACAGCTGACATCATTTATATTGAAGTGAAGAGTAAGCTAGTCAGTAAGTTCTCACCAAGCCATGAATGACTAACAGATTTGACCTTTCTAGTGTAGGCATCAGATTTCAAGAAGCATTAAGCCACAGGTTTCTCTGGAAAAACACTATGGCAGGTAAGCATGAGGCTTTGAAGGGGAAGAGGTCCCTGCTAGTTGTCACCTACTCTAGCTCAGTCTACCCTCTACTCTGTGCCAGGAGAACAGAGGACAGCTTGATATTTGGCTCTGGAAGGATCATTACCTCCCGAGACAGAGTGTGCACATTCTGGAATTATGTAGGGTCACTGATAACGCAATAGGCTAGATCAAGGCACAGGTGGGCCTTCTGAATTAATTACTCTGCCAATGTTCTTTGAAAGAGAACTGTGAGTAGTGAACATGCACTGTCCTCTTAGAGCTTTGCCATGGGTCTGGGCATTGGGCCAAGCTCCTTGGGGGCGATTGTACTTTTGAAACAAGTCTCTTAATATCTATTTGATCAGCACCTCCTATATGTCAGGTACCAGAGAGACTCTGAAATGCCATAGACATTTCAAGGCAACAAACATATATTGACTGAGCACCTACTTTGGATCAGGGCTGATTGTGGGCGTAAGAGGCACAGACAAATGAGGCTCATTGTCCTGTCCCCAAAAAGTTCAACCGAGTTGGGCAAGCCTGGGAAGGAGTTTGGAGGTATAATACTCTTCTTGATTTACAAATAGGCCTTCACGTCTAAGTAAGAGAAGTCTTGATGGATTAAGAGGATGAAGGACAGTTCAGCATAGAAGTTGTCTTTGGGGTTTGAACTCTGACTCTGCCACCTACTGGCCAGGTGACCTTAACCACCCGGGGCCTCAGGGTGTGTAAAGATAACATAATTACCTGTCTCATAGGGTTGTATGAGGACTAACGTATGTAAAATGCTAGTGCCATGCCTTCCCTGTAACAGGCGTCCAGTAAATGTTGATTGTTAGTAGTAGCAGTAGGATTACCACAATCACAGATAATTCTATTACTGGTACTAAAAGAAGCACATTTTTGGGCCAGGAGCGGTGGCTCACGCCTATAATCCCAGCACTCTGGGAGGCTGAGGCAGGTGGATCACGAGGTCAAGAGTTCGAGACCAGATTGGTCAACATAGTGAAACCCTGTCTCTACTAAAGATGCAAAAAATTAGCAGGGTGTGGTGGTGCATGCCTGTAATCCCAGCTACGCAGGAGGCTGAGGCAGGAGAATCGCTTGAACCTGGAAGGTGGAAGGTTGCAGTGAGCTGAGATTGCACCATTGCATTCCAGCCTGGGCGACAGGGCGAGACTCCATCTCAAAAAAAAAGTACATTTTCTTGCTTTAATTTCCTCAACACTCCTATGGGGTAAGTCTTCACTATCCAAATGTGATAGCCACCAGCCACATGTGGATAATGAGCACTGGAATTGTAGCTAGTTCATTTTGAGAAGTGCTATAAAGTTTACACTGGGTTTGTAAACTTAGCCAAAAAAAAAAAAATCTTGCTAATATATTCATGTTGATTATTTGCTGAAAAAAGATTTTTCAATACATTGGGTTAAATAAAACATTATAAAATACATTTCACCTGTTTGGTTTATAACACGCCTGCTAAAAATTTAAAAATACTCATGTGGCTATTGGACAGCAAGCTCAATAATTAACAATTAACTCCATTATTAATTCATTTTTAACTTTAATAGTAGTAATATTGGAATAATATCATCTCCATTTCCAAGACGAAAAATGTGAGGCTTAGTGAGGTGAAGTCACCTACCCAGCTGGTAAGATGCAGATTGGGAGTTGTATCCAGTCTGTCTCCCTAAGACTGTGTTGCTCTTCCATGATGCTTCCTCTGTGCTGAGTACCAGAGAGTACAGATAGGGGGCCCAGCGGTAGGAGTCCTGTCTGCCACCCAGGAATTTCCAGTAGGGCAAGAAATGGAGCTAACAGACAGATGATTGAACTGATACTGGCAGGCTAGGGAAGTCCCCAGACGCTGGTGGGAACTCGACCCCAGCCAGTGTGCAAGCTCTTAACACCATCATGAGAAGGAATTCAAGGATAAATCAGAAAATAGTTAAAGTATGGAGATTTACTGCAGGGTGAAAAGTACACACTTAAGTTAGGGGAGTGTGGGCGCAATGGAGTTTGGAGCTTCTTCTGCCTTCATGAGTTTCTTTAACCAAGGGATAGAATATTCATGTGGATTCCTGGAAAAAGGTGGAGCTTTCTGAGAACTGCAGTGCTACCCATTTTTACACCAAATATAGTTATTCCTGGAACTGTGGTGGCACTGGTGGGTGTGTGACCTAGTATGTTAATGAGCTTATAATGAGAAATGAGTCACCACACCCTAGGTAAAATCCAGCACCATGTTGGGTCCAGTTGGTCTTAGCCTGCTTGGCCCACACCCTGTTCTTTCCAGGGTCTTACCGGCTCTGAAAATAATAGCTTGTGCAGCTATTTGAATTCCTTTCGCTAGTCATGTGTAACTGCCCTGGAATTTTCTGTTCTCCTGTGGCCACCCTGTGTCATTCCTGCCTCAGAGCTGCCAGAAGTGCATAAAGTCTGGCACATAAATAATGAATCCTTTCACAGCTCTATTTGTTCTCTGACACTATACATAAAAATCATACATTTCCATCAAGATAGAAAATAAAAATAAGGTCATGCATGCCATCTCTTGGAGAAGATTGCACACCCAGGATTCCAAGCGCCCCTAAGCATGTTGTTTTCACCCTAATGGAAGGAGCTCTGCTAAAATCCTAGAATGTAAAATTGTTGACTGTAAAATATCTCATGCCTGGGGTAGGCCTGGCACTAGCAACAGCAGGGGGAAAGCAGAAGAGCCTTGCGTGTTTCAGGGACAGTTCTGTTGAATGGAGAGGTCTTCTGCTGGAATCAGAGAGAATTCTGGATTAGACACAGATCTCACCCGCTTTCAAGCTTGGACCTTAGCCTGTTGGAGCCTCCCTGGGGAAGTCCCAGAGGCAACCCCAGCCAGGCCCCTCCAGGTCCAGTTGAGTTGAATTTCAAAATGAGATTCAATGTTACCATCTAAAAACAAGGCGCTTTGAAAAAGAAACATGGGGTAGGGGGTGGAGAGTGATTGGGGCAGGGGTGGGGGTATGTATCCATTCTCCTGGATGTTTTCTGTATTATCCCATATTTCTTTTTTGTTGTTGTTATTTGTTTTTTGGGACGGAGTCTCACTCTATTGCCCAGGTTGGAGTGCAGTGTCACCATCTAGGCTCACTGCAACCTCTGCCTCTTGCATTCAAGTGATTCTTGCACCTTAGCCTCTCGTGCAGCTGGGATTACAGGCACCCACCACCATGCTCAGCTAATTTTTGTATTTTTAGTAGAGACAGGGTTTCATCGTGTTGGCCAGCCTGGTCGTAAACTCCTGACCTCAAGTGATCTGCCCGCCTTGGCCTCGCAGAGTGCTGGGATTACAGGCGTGAGCCACCATGCCCAGCCCCTGTCCCATATTTCACAAGCAATATTGTCCTCACGGCTCTGGCTCAGGTGGGATAGTGACAGCCTGACAGCACTGCTGGAGGAAGAGGGGCATCCCTGTACTGGTGAAGCTGGTTGTTGTCTGGGGTAAATATGCCAAGGAAATCGGATACTCGGACACATAAGAGGGTTTAGGAGCAGAGGTTTAACAGGCAAAAGAAAGAGAAAGGAGAATCTATCCCGCCCCGCCCCAAGAGCTTCCTGCCCACAGCGAAGTGCATCATATTTTATAGACTAACTTGAGGAGGTGCTGTCTGATTTACATAGGGCCCAGAGATTGTTTGGACCAGGTGTGATGTTTACATGAGAGTAAGGAAGCTGGCTGCTCCATCCTAATCTTCTGTTATGCAAATGGTGGCTTTGCCTGGCTGGCTCCCTGTTGCCTGCTCCTTACTGTACAAAGAAAAGAGATGATGGAGCCACCATTTTGAACATCCCTAGTCCCCAGGTGGCCTCTTTCCTATTAGCACAGCTGCAGGCATTCACCCATGCAAGCTTCTAGCTTGCCTTTTTTTAAATATATACATCTATGTAAATCATTCCAAATCTTTCTACGTCTGCAGCTCACTTTCACAGGTTGCTGTTTGTTGGAAAAGAAAATGATTGGGGCTGCTTTTTATTTAAAGGAAAATCTTACCGAGGACTCCCATACCCTCATTAACTGTCTAAATAATTTCTTTCTACCTTTTTTTTTTTGAGATGGAATCTCGCTCTGTCGTCCAGGCTGCAGTGCAGTGGTGTGATCTAGGCGCACTGCAACCTCCCCCTTCCAGGTTCAAGCAATTCTCCTCCCTCAGCCTCCTCGCCTATCACCCAGGAGGCCGCCACCATGCCCAGCTAATTTTTGTATTTTTAGTAAAGACAGAGTTTCACCATATTGGTTAGGCTGGTCTTGAATTCCTGACAGGTGAACAGAAACACAGATGGAGGGGCCTGGGGCAGGGGAGGTGCCCGTCTCTGTGTTCATTTGTTCAGGAGCCACCAGTATAGACTTTTATCTCTGCAGTCAACTGGGGCAGGGACACCCAAAATGGCGAAAACCATTTCCAGCTCCTTAGTGTGAAGCCAAGAAGACCAAGAAGTGATCCATCCACCTTGGCCTCCCAAAGTGCTGGGATTATGGCATGAGCCACGGTGGCCAGCCTCTTTCTAACTCTTACATCACTGGTGCCCAAGAGGCTGAAGACTCTGTCCCTGGGTGCACTCTTCTATTCAGGATGTTCCCCCTACCTAATTCCTCCTCGGACCTCTTCATAGCTACTCCCACACAGAACTTCACTACCCTTCTCAGCTAGATTGTGCAACTGTAATTACACACTGCGGTTAATTGTGCTGGGGGAGTATGTGCTTTGGCATTCCTTCTTCCCTCTTCTGCTTTTCCTCTCCCATCACCCAGGGCACGGGAAAGAGGAAAATCTAGAGGTTTAGAAGAAGCGGGGCTTCCAAGCCAATCCCACTTGGGTTTATATCCCAGCTCTGGTCCTGACTTCTTGGGAATGATTTAACATTCCAGGTTTACTCCTTCTAGCCTGATCACTAGGACGTATTTAT
Source organism: Cacajao melanocephalus (assembly GCA_963573385.1). NCBI lineage: Eukaryota > Metazoa > Chordata > Mammalia > Primates > Pitheciidae > Cacajao > Cacajao melanocephalus. The sequence goes on along the minus strand of CAUYLG010062992.1, from coordinate 24,963 downwards.
TTTAAGCTGGCCTGGTCTTCTTGGCTTCACGCTAAGGAGCTGGAAATGGTTTTCCCCATTTTGGGTGTCCCTGCCCCAGCTGGACTCCAGGGACAAGGGGCTATGCTGGTGGCTCCTGAACAAATGAACACAAAGACGGGCACATCCTCTGCCCCAGGCCTCTCTGTCTGTGTTTCTGTCCACCTGTCTCTCTGCCTCAGTTCATTCTAGCAGTGTCCTCAGCACCTGCTCTGCCTCATTTGCTCATTATCACCCTTGTAGGGCATGCTGTTCCTCCACAGGAGCCCCCTGGGTTCCCATGGCAACCGGAAACCTTCCAACTGCCTGGGGGATGGTCGGCTGCAGGTGAAACTGTCGGGATTTGGGCTGTGGGAACTCAAGTATGGCCGGACACACAGAACATACGATGACACAATGACCAACCACTCAGGTAATCTTTGGGTGATCTTGCACCCACTAGCTCTTGGCAGCAGAGTTAGAGGTTCCTTGCTCCATCTTTGCTTCCTGCTGCTTATCTGTACAGGTATCCACAGGTGGGCCTTCCTCTGGAGCTGATGATATATGGCTGTTCTGTTCACCTGAGGAAAATGAGAAAAAAAGAAGTCTCTGCAAGATGGCTTGAGTTTGTGGGGTGATTTCTGAGTTTGGAGACTTGTTCTTGTCCTAGCTCGGCTAGGCCCCCTGGAGCAACTATTGCCCCAGTCTTTAGTTTTCTTTGTTCCTTCTCACATTCATCCTGTGTTCTCAGCTTAGAACATAGGCCTACCAGACATTTTAGAGATAATCCAGTTCCAGAGTTCTCTGTCTTTTAGGTGCCTGGTCCCACCACCCCCGACCAACTCTCAACTGAATCAGCAAATCTGAAGGTGGGGTCTTGGCATCTGCATTGGTTTTTAAATGCTCCCAAGTGATTCTGCTGTGCATCTGAAGACAAAACCACTGCCTCAAGGCCGATTTTCCTTCCATATGAGCCAAGTGGGGTTTGATGACTCTTCCTACCTGTCCAGTTAATTGACTGCTTTGGATTCTTACCTCTGCATGCATCCTGGGCTCTCTTGAGCCCAACATTCTCAGCCCCAATCCCCTTTTTGCTGGAGCAGCATGTCACCAGCAGCTTTTTTGTGTCAATTTGGGAGGTTTCTGTAACATACAATAGGATGATGTCTCATAGAAAGACAAGGGGGATGGGAGTGCTGGCTTGTGCCTGAAATCCCAGCACTTTGGGAGGCCAAGGTAAGAGGATCGCTTCAGTCCATTTGAGATCAGCCTAGGCAACATAGTCAGACCACCCCCATCTATACGTAAAAAAAAATTAGCTGGTGTGATGGCATGTGAGGCTGAGGTGGGAGGACCACTTGAGCCTGGGAGGTCGAGGCTGCAGTGAGCTGTGAATTGTGCCACTGCACTCCAGCCTTTAGAGACCCTGTCTCAGGAAAAAAAAAAAGGGGGGGGGAGAAATTTTGTTTTTATTAATTAATTTTGAGACAGAGTCTCACTCTGTTGCCCAGGCTGGAGTGCAGTGGTGCAATCTTGGCTCGTTGCGACCTCTGCCTGATGTAGCTGGGATTAAAGGCACGCACCACCATGCCTGACTAATTTTTGTAATTTTAATAGAGACAGGGTTTCGTCATGTTGGCCAGGCTGGTCTTGAACTCCTGACCTCAAGTGATTTACTCTCCTTGGCTTCCCAAAGTGTTGGGATTACAGGGGTGAGCCACCTCACCCGGCCAAGGGGAGAAATTTTGAAGACCTGCTAGCAGCTGTCTTAGTTCCCCTTCCGCATCCTCTACTATCTATATTTTCTTTTAATGATTGTGACCAAAAATGACATAAGTCTATAAACTTCACCGCAAAAAAAGTAAATGTGTAAAATATCTAGAATAGATAGATAAATCTATAGAGACAGAATGCAGGCTGGTGGTGGTTACCAGGGGTTGCGGGTAGGGAGAACAGGGAGAAACTGCTTACTGAGTGAGGAGTTTACTTCAAAGAGATGGAAAATTTTCAGAGCTAGATAGAGGTGGTGGTTGCACAACTAGCTTTGAAATGCTGGTTTCTTAATTGTTTTATTAATTACAACTGTCAATATGCTAACTGCCACCAAATTGTTCATTTTAAAATAGTTAATTTTTTTTTTTTTTTTGAGATGGAGTCTCACCCTGTTGGCTAGGCTGGAGTGCAGTGGTGTGATCTTGACTCGCTGCAACCTCTGCCTTCTGGGTTCAAGTGATTCTCCTGCCTCAGCCTCCCAAGTAGCTGGGATTACAGGCATTCACCACCATGCCCAGCTAATTTTTATATTTTGAGTAGAGACAGGGTTTCACCATTTTGGCCAGGCTAGTCTCTAACTCCTGACCTCAATCCATCCTCTTGCCTTGGCCTCCCAAAGTGCTGGGATTATAGGCGTGAACTGCATCCAGCCTGAAATGGTTAATTTTATGTTCTATGAGTCATACCACAGTTGTTTTTAAAAATAAAGGTAATACAGAGGAGGAACATGAACATGAAAACCAGCTGTAATTTTACAGTCTCGAGTAAACCACCCGTAACATGTTAGTGCATGTCCTTTCTGCTAATTTTCTCCATATTCACACACATGGACCCCTATTTGCTCTTCAAATCAGACACCACTGATGGCTTGGGGCTGGATGCCTTCCTTTCTCCTGTGTCCCCAAGGATGAAGGAGTGGCTTTTCCAGTTTTCCCTGACAGCACCCTCACTCCGTGTGGACATCCTATTGCTTTGCAGAGCTCTACTGGACGGCCCCAGAGCGGCTGCAGCTCCCAGAGGTGCCCTGGGCAGGTACTCCACAGGAGATATTTACAGCTTTGCCATTCTGATGAGGGAGCTGATCCACCCCTAGGACCACGGGCCCTTTGATGACCTCCATGAGGCACCAGATAGTAAAGCGGGAAGCCTGCTTGGGAGGTTTTGGTCGTGTGGACTAGCTTTGAAATGCTGATTTTTAAAATTGTTTTATTAATTTACAATTTATTCCATTATTTTTTTTATTGAAAATTCATGCTTTTTCCCTAGCAAGCAGATTCAGAAAAAAAAAATTAAAGAAAAATAAAAAATCATAGTCTTTTTAAAATTAGACAATTGAATTGCATTTTGGTTACCAAAAAAATCCAGGGACCCCAAATTATATAACTTATTGTATTACAGCAGCCAGAGGGACCCTATTAGAAGAGAAGGCAGATTATGTCACTTCTCAATCAGAATCCTCCCCTGGCTTCTCAGCTGAGGAGTGAAAACTAAGTCCTCCTCATGGCCTACAAGACCACTGAAGGCCTTGAAACCGTGTAAACTCTGTGGCTTTCTGGATTAGTTTCCTAGGGGGCCATAACAGTGACCACAAGCTTGGTGGTAAATGCTGTTAAGTTGTCCACTTACAAAGGATATTTTCTGGCTTATTTGTTTTTGCTGGGTTGTCTCTTTACGGCGGATGCTTGGATCTCAGCCTGAGATTCTGATACCATTGGTTTGGGGTGCTGCCTCAGTGTCAGGGTTTCAAAGCTCCCGGGGTGATTGTAACATGTAGCAGCTCAGGCTGCTTGGAGAGAGGATACCAGTGTGTGTGTGCAGGCACATGAGTGTGAGTTTCTAAGTAAACTCAGCCCACTTTCGCTCTTGATTTTGTTTCTTGCCTTGCCTACCATTTCCAGCCTCTCTTCAGTGGCATATCTGAAGCCTCATCTTTAGATCATTATCTGTTATTACCTGGAGACTTTTTGAGTCAGGAGCCTATTGTAAGGATATGCAATTGCTTTTAGACCAGATTCCAGTTTTAATTTCTGGCTAAATAAAGCAGAGGTGAGATTAATCCAAAAAGGGTAACTTGAAATCTGAGTGCGTCTGACTTTGGCATCAAGCAAATACACAAATATTCCCGGACTGAGCCCAGCCCACTGACAGTCCCTCAGCCCATCACTGCCTCGTTTTTGCCAATCAGGATCTGTAGGGGAAGACACTATGGACAATCAGTGTATTTCCCCCTCATTGTTGAGCTCACAAAATGAACAGAGAGCTGGGTATATGGGACTGTGTATCTGCAGGACGGCAACCAGGAAGAATACAGTGTATACCTAATTTATGGGCAAACACCCTTCTTCAATTAACTCCTGACACTTTCCTACAAACAGAGCTGGTACTGGGAACTGAGTAGCTATGGATTCTCTGGGCACGCAAGACCAATGGTTCTCAAACTTTGGTGGGCATTAGAATCACCGAGAGGCAGTTGTTAAAACACAAAAATTGTTGGGTTCTACTCTTGGGGTTTCTGACTCAGTAGGTCTGGGATGAGGCCTGAGAATGTGCATTTCCGTCACCCTCCCAGGTGATGCTGATAAACCCACAGTTTGAGAAGCCCGGCCTTGGTCCTTGTGGTCTTTAGACCAGCAGCATCAGCAACACCTGGAAGGTCATCAGAAATGCACATTTTCAGCCCCCACTCCAGACCTGCTTCATTGGAAACTGTGGAGAAATTGGTCCAGAAATCTATTTCAGCAAGCTCCCCAGCCAAAGCAAATGAGCAACAGTGCTAACATGACTAACGGATGGTTAATGACTATAGAATGAAAACAGCTGGTGAGAAGTTACTAGGTAATTCACACATGTTCTCTGAAGTGCAGACCCATGGGTTTGAATTTGCTCTTGAAGTCCTATATCATTTTACTGATTCTTTCATGCATTTCTTAGAGCTAAACACAGAAAGCAGAAGATTCCATAGTAATTCTTCAGTCACTGCTTTTGAAGCCATTGCTGTCTCACTTCACAAATTGTACCTCGTTTGGGAAATAAAATGCAATTTCCCAGGGTGCTTTTTTTTCTTTTTGAGACAGAATTTCTTTCTGTCACCCAGGGTGAAGTGTGATGGTGTGATCTCAGCTCACTGCAACCTCCACCTCCCAGGTTCAAGCAATTCTCCTGCCTCAGCCTCCTGAGTAGCTGGGACTACAGGCATCTGTCACCATGCCCAGCTAATTTCTGTATTTTTAGTAGAGACAGGGTTTTGCCGTGTTGGCCAGGCTGGTCTTGAACACCTGACCTCAAGTAATCTACCCACCTTGGCCTCCCAAAATGCTGGGATTACAAGTGTGAGCCACCACACCTGGCTCCTTGAAGACTTTTTAATGCACATACTTTCAGAATACTTTTAGGCATTAAACATATACACTTAAATAAGATGACATTTCACGCACAGTTTTGTAACCTGTATGTTTTATTATATTAAACTAACAGTCATACATTATTCAGATTTCCTAGTTCTTGCCTAATGTTTTTTCTGTGTATGAACCCCATCCAGGGTACCACATTCATCGTCATGTCTCCTTAAGCTTCTCTGGGAAAATTTCTCAGACTTTATTTTTGATGACCTTAACACTTTTGAAGAGTAGTTGTCAGATATTTTGTAGAAGTTCTTTCATGTGGAATTTGTCTGATTTGTTTTTCTTTTCTCATGGTTTGGAGTATATGCATTTTGAACGATGACGGCACAGAAAAATTGTTCCTTTTTATTGATTATTGCTGTTGATGTTGACCTTGATCACTCGGCTGGGGAAGTGTTTGTCAGTTTCTCTACCACAAAGTTACTCCTGATTTCCCCCTTCCGTATGTATTCTAGGGAGGGAAATCTCATAAGTGTGAAGCCCATACTTATGAGTGAGGAGTTAGGCTGGGCATGGTGGCTGACACCTGTAATCCCAACGAAGAAGTGGGAAAAATTAGGTTTGCAAAATTGGACAGAGAGGAGGACATGATGGTAACATTCATTATTTGTTAAAATAGCATTTCTGCAGCATATGATGGAAAATTTAACAAAATTGCACGAAGCGTGCTTTGGGGGTTTCCAACACGAAGTGCTTATACATTCCTGAAATCATGTAGAGATATGCTTCACCTCAAGCACAGTTCTATTTTAAAAATCTTGATTTGAAAGCAGATTAATTAGGAGGGTGTTCAGATGTTTTACATTAGAATTCTTCATTTTCCAGGCAGATTCAGGATATTCTTATTAAAATATCCAGATTTCTTTGGAATTCTAATCTGTTCTATTTATTTAAAAACTTGGTTTACAAACCTAAGAGCACAATTACTATTGAAAGTGAAGTGTAGTATGTGGCACACGGCTTTGATGTTTGGCTGTCTAAATGCAATATGAATTTCAGAAATCATCAACTGAATCAAAGAGCCCGCAGCAGTCCCACTGTGACCTTCCCTGCCTGAGGAGAAGGGCAATGAAAAGATCATGGTCATGGTGAAGGTATGTTGAGATGAATCTCCGGAGAAAAGACCCAGTTTCTCTTCCATCAAGAAAAAGTTATGAGAGACCAGTCCCAGAGGGTGAGTTAGATGTGCAACAAGCGTTTGTTCTCACTCAGTTAACCATGAGGACTTTAGAGCTGCCAGGTAGGATGGGTCATGCATGTAATCCTGGTAGTTTAGGAGGCTAAGGCAGGAGGATCCCTTGAGGCCAGGAGTTCAAGACCAGCCTGGACAACATGATGAGATTCTGTATCTACAAAAAATAAAATAAAATAAAATAAAATAAAACAAAATAAAATAAAATATTTTCCAGGTGTGGTGGTAGTTTTAGTTTCACGCCTGTAGTTTTAGTTCCTTAGGGGGCTGAGAATTGCTTAAGCCCCAGAGGTCAAGGCTGCAGTGAGCTATGATTGTGCCACTGCACTCCAACCTGGATGACAGAACAAGCCCCTGTTTCTGAAAAACAAAAGAAAAAAAAACTATATGGCCATGATTGGTTCTGTGCGACTCATTCTCTCCCTCCATCCCTGCCTGCCTCCCTCCCTCCCTCCTTCCCTCCCTCCGTCCCTCCATCCCTGCCTCCCTGCCTTCCTCCCTCCCTCCTTTCCTCCTTTCCTTCCTCCCTCCTTTCCTCCTTCCCTTCTTCCCTTCCTCCCTTCCTCCCTCCCTCCCTAACTCGTTCCCTTCCTCCATCCCTCCCTTTCTCCCTCCCTGCCTGCCTACCTTCTTTCCTTCCTTCCTTCCTTCCTTCCTTCCTTCCTTCCTTCCTTCCTTTCTTCTTTCCTTCCTCATACACTCACTCAGTGCTTACCATACACAAAGCACTGTACTACATGTTGGTTACAGTGGAGTAAGAAATTCTCCCTTTATTTCATAAATGCTACAAAAATGGATCAAATACTAATAACTCTACTGCCTTCTTTGTCCATCTCAGGCATCACTAATCGATTAACGCCCTTGTTTCCAGGGAGTTTTGACATGGCTTTAGAATCTTTTTCAAATCAGCATTCCAAGGGTTAGACTAATCAATTTGGACTGGACTATGCAATACAAATTACTCACCACTCCTAGTAGGTGTAACTTCAGTTACACAAGCCTCTCCAACAACTTTCTCAATAGTAGCTTCCTATACACCAGGATAATTGTATCATTTTTTGGTGCATGAATGTAGGAAGACATGACCATGTCAGAGGTAGCTTGAGTTGGTAGAAAGAACCCCAGGCTGGGAGTCAGGTGTCTACTCTTTTTTTTTTTTTTTTTTTTTTTTGAGATGAAGTCTCACTCTGTTGCCAGGCTGGAGTGCAGTGGTGCAATCTTGGCTCACTGCAACCTCTGCCTCCTGGGTTCAAGCGATTCTCCAGCCTCAGCCTCCTGAGTAGCTGGGACTACGGGTGCCCACCACCATGCCCAGCAAATTTTTGCAATTTTAGTAGAGAGAGGTTTTCACATGTTGGCCAGGATGGTCTTGATCTCCTGACCTTGTGATCTGCCCGCCTTGGCCTCCCAAAGTGCTGGGATCACAGGAGTGAGCCACCACACCCAGCAGATGTCTACTCTTAATTTGGACCTTCAGCCATGCATTCCTTTTTTTTTTTTTTTTTAATATTAAACAAAACAATTTTGTTTGACACAGGGCCTTGCTCTGTTACCCAGGCTGGAGTACAGTGACGTGATCTTGGCTCACTGCAATCTCTGCCTCCCGGGTTCAAGTGATTCTCATGCCTCAGCCTCCTGAGTAGCTAGGACTGCAGGTATGTGCCACTGTTCCTGGCTAATTTTTGCATTTTTAGTAGAGATGGGGTTTCACCATGTTGACCAGGCTGGTCTTGAACTCCTGACCTCAAGTGATCTGCCCACCTTAGCCTCCCAGAGTGCTGGCATTACAGGCATGAGCCACCACACCTGGCCTTAGCTATGCATTCTTAACATAATAGCCCTGTGTTCTGCATTTCCCAACTCAGACATTTAAAAATTTTTTTTAATTATTTTAAAAATTAACAAATGAGGCCGAGGCAGTTGGATCACCTGAGGTCAGGAGATTGAGACCAGCCTGACCAGCACGGTGAAACCCTGTCTCTACTAAAAATACAAAAATTAGCCAGGCGTGATGGTGCATGTCTGTAATCCCAGCTACTCGGGAGGCCAACACAGGAGAATCGCTTGAATCCGGGAGGCAGAGGTTGCAGTAAGCTGAGATTGATCCACTGTATTCCAGCCTGGGCAACAGAGCAAGACGCTGTCTCGAACATGAAATAAATAAAAATTAAAAAATAAAACTAACAAGTGAACCATTGTTTATATTTATGTCATACCGTGTGATGTTTCAGCATATGTATACTGTGTGGAATGATTAAATCAAGGTAATTGACCTAATAGTACATCTTAAGTAAGCTTAAGATACATCCTGACTTTTTACTTAGAAAATATGGACCTCAATGTTATGAGGTACGTATGATTATCTTCATTTTCCAAATGAGTAAAGCGAGGCTCAGAGAAATGAAGGAGGCAGCTTAGGCTCAGAGGGCTGGTGAAAGGCAGGCTCTGTCCTGTCACGTGGCTGTATTGCCATCGTCACTTCGTCACTTCCCCAATGTCCATTGGCAACCCTTAACTAGGACACCTTAAAAGCAAGAGATATTTTCCTGGAATGTGTAGTTGGAAGCTCTGTTCCACTGAGGCCCTAACGGTCTTGGGAGAAAACATGAATGTCTGGTTTCTTTTAAAGCCATGTGAGCATACTGGCCAGTATGATGAGCAAGCTGGAAATGTATGCCAATCATCTGGAGGACGTGGTGCAAGAGAGGACCAGCCAGCTGACCGCAGAGAAGAGGAAGGTGGAGAAGCTTCTGTCCACGATGGTGCCCAGGTATTTGGAAGCACTGGGGCGTTGATGAAGCTGTAGCATTACCATCTAAGCAGCCCCACAAAGGGGGATTATTTCCATGATTACTTTTCTAAGAGGATGTCAGGTTCTTCTAAAAGGGGTCCAGCATTTTTTGTGCAGTTTGGTACACCTGTAAAGGGAGATAGAAGCAAAGTCACCTGAATCCATGGGAGTAGAGACTGCAGTTGGTCTTTTACGTGGAAGATGGTGGATGCAGCAACAGGAGAGTAGCCACTAGATGGCGCCCTCGTTTCACAAGTCCGACTACTTGCTACCTCCCCGGTATTTGTAGATTCAAAATCTCTGCACAGTATATACCTGTGGCTTCACATTCAAATATGGCTCCATTTTTGGTTCTGTTGCTACATGTTCACTCTCTCAACACTTGGCAGAAGTATTTGCTGTTAAAATTCCTCTGCACTTCTTGCACAGAAGCGGGGGTAGGGATTTTTAATGAGATTGGTTGACTGAAATAAAATTGATTTGTGGATTGGTGAATGATTCTATTGGCTTCCACAATTGCACAGTCTTTATACGCTAACTCTATAATCAATATACATAAAGAAAATCCTTTTTGTAAAGGCATTATGTGACCCTCTCCCCTAACTCCCCTGCAATCTATACCCATCCATTAAAATATCTCTTTAGAGAGAATGCAAGTGGAGAAGTGGATGTTAAAAGAATTCCTCTAGATAATGAATGCTGTTAACCAAAAGTTTAGCCGTTGAAGCAAAAGGACCAATGAGGACAACTTCGCAGGAGTCTTTAGGAGATGAGACAAATAAGATCCCATTCAAAAATGATCCTTTCTCTGGTTTCAGCTTCATTGGAGAACAACTCCTAGCTGGCAGGCCCGTGGAACCAGAACATTTTGAGTCTGTGACAGTGTTTTTCTCTGACATTGTTGGATTCACAAAGCTGTGTTCTCTCAGCTCCCCCTTCCAAGTCAGCAAGCTCCTCAGTGATCTGTACAGCTTATTTGATCACATCATCACAACTTATAAAGTGAGACTCCTCATCCTGGCTGTGAGGTCACAGTGCTCCTTGCCAACTGTCTCTGGGGCATGACGGAGGATGGAACTGACCCCAGACATCAGCCAGGAGGAAGCTCTGTTTCAGCATATGTCACTTCACGGCAGAAACTCAATATTTTATTTCCTTTTGCTTTCTTGGAAGAGGTCTTGATTAGTCAGAGATGTATGTGCTTGTCAAAAACCACCGGTTTCCTCTGTTTCCTTCCATTATTTTACCTCACAGTAAGCAATTTTTTTTTTTTTGAGATGGAGTTTTGCTCTTTGTTGCCCAGGCTGGAGTGCAGTGGCTCGATCTCAGCTGACTGCAACTTCCGCCTCCTGTATTCAAGCACTTCTCCTGCCTCAGCCTCCCAAGTAGTAGGGATTACAGGCGCCCACCACCACGCCTGGCTGATTTTTGTATTTTTAGTAGAGACAGGGTTTCACCATGTTGGCCGGGCTGGTCTTGAACTCCTGACCTCAGGTGATCTGCCCTCCTCAGACTCCCAAAGTGCTGGGATTACAGGTGTGAGCCACCACGCCTAGCCACTTTTTTTTTTTTTTTTTTTTTTAGTTGGAGTCTCACTCTGTTGCCAGGCTGGAGTGCATTGGTATGATCTCAGCTCACTGCAACCTCTGCCTCCCAGGTTCAAGCAATTCTCTTGCCTTAGCCTTCCAAGTTGCTGGGACTACAGGTGTGGGCCACTATGCCCAGCTAATTGTGGCTCCATTTTTGGTTCTCCATTTTGTATTCTTAGTAGAGACGGGGTTTCACCATGTTGGCCAGGATGGTCTTGATCTCCTGACCTTGTGATCCACCTGCCTTGGCCTCCCGAGGCGCTGGGATTACAGGCGTGAGCCACTGTGCCCGGACTAAACACTTTTTAAAAAGAGTCACTGACCTTCCACTGGCTAATTCCTTCCTGTCTTTCCTGAATATATTTATTTCCTTCAAATGCTCTTGTTTACTCTCCCCCAAAGGTTGTCCTTGGATCTTGTGTGGGTCTCACTTTGTTGTCCCGATCCTTAGCAATTCAGAGTGAAGAAAGACTCCCAATTTTAGATGATCAGACTTGTGGCTAAAAGGGGAACATCAACAGTTACCTATCTAATGACACTCTGGGAGCTAGAAGGACATGGTCACCTAGAGTGAAAACCATTTTTGATGGGGAAAACAGAAAAAAACAGTAGTGATCTGGCTGTTCAGGACTGCTGGGTGGTGGTGGTGATGGCGACTGCTTTCTGTGTATTCTGACTCTTTAGATGGGGTCAGATCATGACTCCAGGGACAGCACCGTGTGCCTGTGCTCATAAATACCTGTGAGTAGCCATAGGTGCACCAGCTCTGACCACAATCCCAGGGCCCTGCCTCTGTCTGTGGACCTGGGGACAGCAAGGCTGGGGGGACAGTGTGGTCAGATGGTCATGTATCTCAGTGATGCATCTTCAACGTTTATCTCCCAGTGTTCCCCACAAATGATGCCTTTGTTCAAGGACGAAAGAAAGGATGGTATAGATAACCTTTTTTTCTTCTTTTTTTGAGATGGAGTCTTGTTTTTGTTGCCCAGGCTGGATTGCAATGGCACAATCTCGGCTTACTGAAACCTCTACCTCCCAAGTTCAAGCAATTCTCCTGCCTCAGCCTCCCTAGTAGCTGGGATTACAGGCACCCACCACCACACCTGGCTAATTTTTTTGTATTTTTAGTAGAGATGGGGTTTCACCATGTTGGCCAGGCTACTCTCGAACTCCTGACCTCGTGATTCGCTCACCTCTGCCTCCCAAAGTGCTGGGGCTACAGGCGTGAGCCACCACGCCCAGCTGGTAGAGATAACCTTTAAGAGCAGATCACACACACCCAACAAAACCAGAACCTGTCCTGCTTAGGAGGACGTCTTCTGGGATTTTCCTCTTATTACTTTCTCAGTTGTGTTTTGCTTGAGCTCATATTAAAACTTAGTTTGTATTTCTGAAGGACGTTATCGCAGTGGGGAGAGGTAACCCAGAAGCAGGTGAAGCTTGTTGGCTAGTTGACTTTCAGTAATTTTGGGGTTGCCAGGACAGAGGTGTTCTTACTGTCTGGCTAATGCCTGACATTCAAACTTTACCACATCATCTTTGGATTCTGCTAAAATGCAAATGTATCTGGAAAGGGCTGTAACTTTAAGCTTCTACTTGTCATTTATTTCTCTATTGTGAATTACAGATCTGAAAGCTGATTTTATTAGGCAGATGGAGGGGGAAGAGGATAGGCAGGCAGATACATACATTATGTATATATATATGTATGAATGAATACATTTTGTGTAATGTGTAATGCATCCCCATGTATAAATGTGTCTAAGAGCCCTTGTGTGGGACCAGGGCATTTCAGGTTGGGTGAGATGGTCTTTGCTTGATGGATCCACCTCATCCTTCAAAGCTGACTCCATGAATACACTGCTCCCTGTCTCGCTGGTTCTGAATTTGGGCTGGGGAAATAGCCACCATTACTACCGGATTTCAGAGGAGGAAGCAGTGACTGTGGGGAAAGAGGCTTGGGGAAGAGAGATGAGGGGAACTTTGTGGAAGAGCCTTGACGAGGACAGGAACTGAAGAAATGCTGGAATTTACATGGGGTGGAGGTCAGGGAGTGTGACGCATCTAAACACCGGGCCTCAAGGCTGGGGACAAATGAGGGGCCTTAATCTCTGACCCTACCCCCACCTTGGCCTCCCTTGTGGAAAACAAAGGCCGCTCTGTTGCTTTGTATTCAGGTTGAGACCATTGGAGATACATACATGGTGGCTAGTGGACTCCCTATCCGCAATGGAAGCCAGCATGTGGCTGAGATTGCCACCATGTCCCTGCACTTCCTCAGTGCCACCATCTGCTCCCAGATTGGCCACGTGCCCCAAGAGAAGCTCAGGCTTTGGACTGGCCTCCACACAGGTAGAAAAACTGATGGCGTTATGGACCAGGGATGGCAGCAGGGAGTTCTGGGTTCCATGCCTAGGTCCAAGGCTTTTGGGAACCTGGACGTTGAACAGTAACATCTTTAGGGGAAACAAGATATTAAACTATCTCTGCATGTGTGTTTCTATTTAGCTAGATTGCTTGGTAACAATAAAGACACACAATGGCTTCAAGCCATTGAACCAAAAATAAGGACTGGGCGCCATGGCTCACGCCTGAAATCCTAGTACTTTGGGAGGCTGAGATGCGTGGATTGCATGAGCTCAGGAATTTGAGACCAACCTGGGCAACATAGTGAAACCCCATCTCTAGTAAAATACAAAAAAATAAAAAAGCCAGGCGTGGTGGTGGGCACCTGTAATCCCAGCTACTTAGGAGGCTGACACATGAGACATTGCTTGAACCTGGGAGGTAGAGGTTGTAGTGAGCCGACATCGTGCCGCTGCACTCCAGCCAGCAGCCTGGGCAACAAAGCAAAACTCTGTCAAAAAAAAAAAAAAAAAGGAGAGACAAAAGCCCCCAAATCCAGGAATACTTTTCCTCCATGCCTCAGCAGCAAATGCCCTTTGATGTGCTCTGTGTCTGTCCACTCATGGGCATGTGATCTGTGCAGAAGTGGTCCATGCTTCGTTTCACTCTCTTCTGTCACTGTCTGGAAATTCTTAATAATCTTTGAACAAAGGGTCCCGTATTTTCACTCTGCACCTGTTCCAGGAAATTTTGTAGCCACTTATGCTACCTATCTTTCCAGGCTCAACAAAAATAAAACCTGATCCTCAGCCAGAATGAATTGCTCCCACTTTTGTGGTGCTGTTGGCTTTGTTTACAGCTCTAGTTCATGAGTGACATGGTCATTTAATGATGATGTCACTTTCCAGCAGAAGTCTGGGGTTCTGTCAGTTTCCTTTTTGTAAACCCCAAGACCTACTGCCAAACTTTGTCCCAAAAGCATGGATCACTGCATTTGTTGATTTGACGAGCATTGTGGAGCTCAGCCTTGGGCAATGCAGAGTGGTTATGGTCTTCGATCCTCTATTCTTTAGGTCCTGTGGTGGCTGGTGTGGTGGGAACTACCATGCCCAGATACTCTCTATTTGGAGACACCGTGAACATGGCATCCAGAATGGAGAGCAGCAGTTTGCGTGGGTATCACTGACGACACTTTGTAAATACGTTGTTATCCCTCCAGGCCCCTATCTTTGACCAGGGAATACTTTTAGAAGATGCATTTGGATTTTGCCTACTGTTTTCCATCTGGAGAAAAAGATCATTATCCACTTCAGGCAACACTGATCACATGCTTTATAGACAGGGTTTTGCACTGTGCTCTCGTTAGAACCATGCAAATACACGTGGCCTCCTTGCTTCTATGACTTTCCATTCTAAACAATCACATGCACATATGATAAAATCACTTAAATGAAGAGCAGCAGTTGGAAAACTTTTTTTTTTTTTTTTTTTTTTGAGGTGAAGTCTCACCATGTCATCTAGGCTGGAGTGCCGTGGTGTGATTTCAGTTCACTGCAACCTCTGTCTCCTGGGTTCAAGCGATTCTTCTGCCTCAGTCTCCAGAGTAGTTGGGATTACAGGCGTGCACCACCACACCTGGCTAACTTTTGTGTGTGTGTGTATTTTTAGTAGAGACTAGGTTTCACCGTGTTGGTCAGGCTGGTCTTGAACTCCTGACCTCGAGTGATCCACCCGCTTTGACCTCCTGAAGTGCTGGGATTATAGCCGTGAGCCACTGCACCTGGCCTGGAAAACCTTTTCTATATAGGGCCACACAGTAAATATTTCAGGCTTCAGGGGCCATAGAGTCCTTGTTGCAACTACTTAACTGCTATCATAGTTCAAAAGCAGCAATAAACAATATGTCAATCAATGGGCACAGCCATCTTCCAATAAAACTTTATTTGCAAACACAAGTAGTAGACTGGATTTGGCCCATAGATGGTAATCTGCCCTTCTCTGAGGTAGAGTGTATCCTTGGTGGTATGGAAGAAATCTGTAGCCAGGACCTCCAAGGAATTTCACATTCTTTTGCTTTGTAGTAATTTTATTGCATTGACCATTGACAGACTCTTGTATGCTGTTTATCGTTTGAGACATGTTAAAAAAGAATTACTCAGTGATGTAAGTTTCAAAAAAGTTAGATTAACATTGTTTTGAATTTGCAAATTTCCCATAATATATGAAAACACATTTGTTGTCTAAGTTAACAGTCTCAAATAAGAATATTTTTTTCTTTTTTGAGATGGAGTTTTGCTCTCATTGCCCAGGCTGGAGTGCAATGGCATTATCTTGGCTCACAGCAACCTCCGCCTCCCAAGTTCAAGTGATTCTCTTGCCTCACCCTCCCCAGTAGCTGGGATTACAGGCACCCACCACCATGCCCAGCTAATTTTTGTATTTTTAGTAGAGAATGGGCTTCATTATGTTGGCCGGGCTAGTCCTGAACTCCTGACCTCAGGTGATCTGCCTGCCTCAGCCTCCCAAAGTGCTGGAATTATAGGCATGGGCCACTACATCTGGCCTTCAAACAAGAATTTTAAACTTCTCTCTTAGCTTATAAGTAAAGGTTTTTAGGATAAACTTTGAAGGTAGCGCTGCTTATAAAGGATCTAGACCTGATTCTAATTGGACTTCTGGTTACAAACAATGTTTTCAGTAAAATGTCCTAGCTGAGGAGCCAGTAAGCCACCCTCCATGGTGATTACCTTGTATGCTAAATCAGCTCTGCCTTCTGTTCCCTTCTGAACATACTAAGGTTTTGAGCAGGACTCAGCAGTGTCTGAGCAATGCCAGAATGGTTGAGAATTCCAGCCTCAGAGTCTCAGACTTCAGAGAAGTTGTCTGTGATTTGCTTAATGAAAAGTCCTGATGATCAGAGAATTCGAGCCACGTAGGTTCCCTCTGCAAAGCAGCCCCTACCCCACTAAGACTCCACTGACAAGCTGATTACTAAGCAGTGACTGGTTTATGGCAGCTCTCCGGATTCCCGTCTCTCAGAGCACTGCAAGCACCCTGGTGGCATTGGGAGGGTACGATTTGCAAAAGACAGGCACCATTCCAGTCAAGGTAAGACCAGGTCAGCTGTGCCCCACCTGCCCTGTTTGGGTCTCTGATAGAGATGACGAGGAACTTAGCGGGATGGATACATCTCCATGGAGTGATCCATGGAGAGCTCTAAGGTTTCTCTGGAGGTGCTCATGACTGCCAGGTCTTCCTTCAGAGAGGAAGAAGTTCCGTCGAATGATCAAATGTGGAATCTTCAACAGAGAACACCTGAACTCCTGTCCAAACCAACCCCTTAAGCGAAGCTTTTTTTTTTTACTTTTTGTAACAAATGGTCCCCTAGAGTCCTCTTGAATGCCCCAGTCCAGATAAAGAAGTAGAAGGGAAGGCAGTGGCATCTACTCCCCAGTTTTGCTTAGCCTGGCCTTGGCATTCTATATTCAATCAACTGACTTCAGTAAGAGGAAGACTTTTCTAGAAGGCAGCGTTTAGGCATAGCTTGGAACCCATTCCTGGTACTGACCCGCTGTCTGAGTTTGAGGGCTTGTTTTTGTCATCTGCAAAATGGGGGTGGTGATAATACCGTCCTTGAAGGGTGGATGTGAGGAGTAAATGTGGACAGGTATGTAAGGTGCTTCGCTGGGTGCCCCACTCATACTAAGAGTGCAAGAGCTTTTATTATTATTATTAATTATTATTATTATTATTGAGACAGAGTTTTGCTATTGTTGCCCAGGCTGGAGCCCAGTGGTGCCATTTTGACTAATTGCAACCTCCACCTCCCAGGTTCAAGCAATTCTCCTGCCTCAGCCTCCCGAGTGGCTGGGATTACAGGCGCCTGCCACCACGCCCAGCTAATTTTTTTTGTATTTTAGTAGAGACAGGGTTCCACCATATTCGCCAGGCTTGTTCTTGAACTCCTGACCTCACGTGATCTGACTGCCTTGGCCTCCCAAAGTGCTGGGATTACAGGGGTGAGCTACAGCGCCTGGCCTTATTATTATTTTTAAAAGATTTTCTTTTCAACAAGCTTTACTCTCCATGGACTGTCACCCCCTAGGACATTGCTGCCTGTTCATGCAGGCTTATCAGCAAAGCCCAAAGTCCCAGCCAGCCAGCCAGACCTCAGACGACTGCCCAGAGGCCCTGCATTACAGGCAGCCACCGAGCCCCACCCAACCCTGCCAGCGATGCCCCAGGGCCTTCTTCTGCCTCCCACAGGACAAAGGAGAGCAAACAACTTTCTGGTTAAAAGATAAAGAAGGCTTCACTCTCCTACTCCCCGAATTTGCTGAGGAAGAAGTCAAAGTCCTAGAGATATTGTGAGGTGAGTATTTTCTTTCAAGATGTTTGTGGAGTCACATCAAAGTCTTTGTGGACCCTTTGGGACGAAGTCAGTATCCCATTTAAGAGGGGTGTTTCCGGGGCATTGAAAGAGTTTCCCACTAGGGGGAGCCGTCTAGCCGGCCTCCTATTCCAACCCCGGTGTTTGCTCCCACCCTGTGCCTCCAGCAAATGTAGACTTGGAGGAACTGAAGACAGTGAACTCATTTCCTGTACCCTGTGGCTCCCAGCCCTGTGGGACTGCCCTAGCTGCCAGGTATTTACAGCCCATTAATTCATGAATTTGTAGTGACCCCAGTTTCATTCTGCAGGAGGGGAAAGTGGAGAGGATGAGCCTGTCTTTCCTGTGCAAGGTGCCTGCTCTCTAACCTTTGGTGCTTATTTTCCTTATCAGCTAATCAGCTTGCAAGGAGATAGGAGCCCCTATCTGAGAATGTGTTCTGGGAGAAAATGCTCCAAGGCATGAACAGCCCCTGAAATCCAACAGGGCAGAGGCTATTGCTATTTCAAGCAGTTAGGCCCTCTGCAGTTATGGGAAAGCCTGGTTCTGAGCCCTGAGTTACTGTGAGCCAGGCAGCTCCCAAATGTATAACCTCCTCTTCCCAATGTATTGCCTAATTTCTTTCCTGCTCACTGAGCAAAAACTCCTGCAGTCAAGGCCTGAATTTTAAGTAGAATTTCTCAGTCATTTGTGAAGAGTTTAATTTAAAAAAAGTTCCAGTAGACAAAGTTCCACAGCCATCCATTCCGGCTATGACGGTTTTCCCTTCTACTAATGAATAGGATTCCATGTTGTTTTATTGAGTGGATCTTTTAATGGATTTACTGAACCACGAATGCATTTATAGTACTTCTTTCTTCATCTCTTGCAATGCCTCATATACAGATATCTTTCATGTGGTTGCTACTGAATCTGGCAGAGCCATTTGAATGAAATAATATGTTTGAGACCTTTTCCTGTTGAACTTCCCATGATGGAAGGAGTGAAAACAAATGAGACCAGGAATAGTTTCTTTCTTGCTAAGCCCCTGAGCTGCCTTTGTGGAGATAATTTTGAGACCTGTATGGGAAATAAACTACTTTTTGGTTTATTGAAGGCTTTTGACACAAATTATATAAAAGGTTTGGTGGAATTCTTGCCTTTCTTTAGGAAGAGGGACACAAAAGCACTTCCACTCCCAAATAATCCAGTCTTCATTGAGCTCCTAAGCATTCCAGTAGCAGTATTTTCTTCTGCCCAGAGAGGGATGGCTGAATTCTACATCTGTCACAGGCTCTGTTTTCTATATGAAAATTCTGTTTTCATTGTGGTAGGCTTCACTCCTCCCCAGAGGCCTTCAGCATTGAGGACCAAATGCTTTAGACTGATGCTTAGAAGGAGAGGAGGTAGAAGGCATTTATGTGAAGAGGAGAGGAAAGCTTTCTCCTGCTACTTTGGCATGGAAATAGTAAGCCAAATTTATCTTCTCATTCCCCATAACTTCTTTTCTTGTTTGAGATAATGGCTCTGGATCCCAAACACCTCGTTCAACCGTGAAGGAAAACAAGGCCACCTCTGCTGTGAGGCCTCCTAGAGAGCTGGGATAGTACCCATCCATCCATCCATCCATCCTTCCATCCATCCCTCCGTCCATCCGTCCATTCTTCCATCCACCCATTCATCTATTCATATGAACATTTCTTTAATCCAAGGAGTGCATTTATTCAGCGCTTCCTCTGTGCCACTCTGGGGTGCACAAGAGAATATGAACTTTCCCTTGATCTTTAGCTTGCAGTCTAGTCAGGGAGAAGAAAGCATAAATATTAGCAAAGCAATATTAAGGACTAATAGAGCTATATACAAAAGCGTAGCAGTAACTAAGCAATCCATTACTGTGACATTAAAAGAACATAAGAAAATAATACACAGATGAAGGAATGGGGCCAGGTAAGGCAGTTGTCTATTATTATCCTATCTTTGTATTGTGTGTTTGTATGTGTGTGTGTGTGTGTGTATTTTTCTTCCAGCCCTAGCCCGTGTGCTTACATAAGTTATGTTCAACAGATTTATTTGTTCTGCCTTTCTCATTGAACATGATAACATAAACATTTGGCTTCTAGACACACATACATCCAAAAACATACACACATATGTGTGCATACATAGACACCCACGTGCTCATACATGGACTTATATACATATATATGCACACCCCCATATATATATACACACACACACACATACATACACACACATATGTACATGGAGAGAGAGAGAGAGAGAGAGAGAAAGAGAGAGAGCATGTCTTTATGGATCACAACTAAGAATTTTGATAAGAGCACTTTCCTAAATCTATATTCAGTACTTTTTCTATGTCAACTAAGGATACCTAGGAGAGAATGACTTTTCTTCTTTTTCTTAATGTTCCTATTATGTTTAGAACTAATGAAAATTTACAAGAGATTGTTTTGCGAGTGCTTTCTCTTATTTTCTCAAAGGAGAAGTTATGAGACAAGAAGGGTAACAAAACATCATGAGGCTGTTAGACAAGTCGAAACACACCCAGTTGCTGTTGGGAGACGTACGGGCTTTATAGTCAGGGATGACCCAAGAGACCTATTCCCCAAAATGTTAATCATACAGAATGGGTTTACCTCCTTGCACTAGAAACCCAATACTGGAGTTTTTTACATGTAAATGTAGGATAGAATTATTAAAAGTCTGTGGCATATATACGAGTCTGAGAAGCTCAAGCTCTAAAACCCCTGGGAGAATTGAGGAATTGGCTATCAACGTGATGTATTAACACTGTAAACTGTAGTCATAGGTTATTTATTTGAAGGCATTTTATTTATTCCACAGCACCAGGTAGAGGTACAAGATCATAAAACACAATGATAAAATACAGCAAAACTAATACCACATTGGTTTATTCTGACAGCCAAGGATTTGAATATAGCTATGCATATGCTATTTAAGAGTTTTCAACTAGAACCAATAAAATATATCTTCTGTTTTTCCTGACTACAAAAACTCTAAATTTACAGAAAGAAGAGATTCTCAACTGGTTGGAACTCCAGCTTAGAGACCAAGTCTAGACTATACTGAGTTCTTTTACTGTAGCCTATTGGTAAACAAACATACACTTCATGTATCCGGAGATTTCATAACTAGTTTAATTTCTGAGTTCACTAAAACAAGTTGTAAAAGAATCATCAAACTGCAGATTGCAAAACTTCTCAAATATATTAAATACTGAGAGACAAACCGATGTGTTGTTTTCAAATTATAAGCCCACTAAATTAACTCTTTACGTAACTAAGAAAAGAACCTAGAACTCTGCCTTTTCTTATCACAATCCAGCCCATTCTTTACCAGAATTGGTTCATTCAGTTTTTGTTTTGTTGACAATGTAAATCATTTTTATGGGCATATTCTGGATCACTGGGGTGGCCAGTTACCAAGATATGCTACTGCATAATTTCATTGGCTGTATTTGCATTTGCATTTCTGATTGTGTGTTGGCTTCATACTAATGATCATAAGTGAATGAGACAAAAACAGATGTTAGCTTCCATGTTTCAGTGAAAGCTAAATGAGGTCAGACCATTTCTTATAAATGAAAACTTTGTAGTAGAGCAAACAGAGAAAAAATAGTGAGTGTTGAGCATCACAAGGCATTTATTTGTAGGATTGGGTCACCAAACTCATAGCACCTGTGTCATGGGAGTCACTTCATGGTCATGTTGCCAGCAGCAGTTTCACTGGGGCAGTGCCACATTACTAGGTTTTAATGTGAGTTATATTCTTCTTGTGGTTATTCTTTTTGCAAATATTCCTATTTAATTTGTAATTTCCTTCTGACTTTAGAAGTATATATCAGCTATAAAAACAAAGAGTTTATACCTATATTATATTTCTATATTTAACAAACCGTATAATAGAAACAAATTAGATCAGTACAAGGGGCTTTCAAAAATCCATTTCCTTTATATCATTAGGTTTGAGTGAAGCTAATGTATTTCATTCTGATTCCCATGTCATCTCCCACGTCATCCGTTGAAAGACTGGAACCCCCTGCCTGGGGACTCAGCTCTGGTCCTTGGGTAGAATGATGCTGCCTCAATGACAAAGCCCCTTTTAGGCAAAGTCAGCTATTAATGTGCGTTCTATATTTAGCATTGACTTTGTAGTTGCACCCTACAGTCTCTTCAAAATGCTCAGCAGTACTTGGTTGGGTCTGCTAACCTTTTAAAGTTAAAATAGCTTTCAAAGGAATTCACTGCAGCCCTAACTTGAGTATGGAGAAAGGAGGCTCCTCCCCCAGCCTTAGAAGGACTGTGGGAGCTAAGGGCCACAGGAAGTGGCCTAAGTTTTTCTTAGGAAGAGAAAACCATCACCGAATTCACAGAAATGATTGGAACGCGTATTTGGCAAAGTGCTATTCTCCGCTCTTCTGTTTCTTCTTTTGGCCGCACAAGAAACATGTTTGACATTCGCTGAGGACGTTTGTGGGTGGAGGAGTGGAGCTGCCTGGCTAACTCCTATAACACAGCACAAATCCCCAACATCACGATGAGGTGGTGCAGAACAACTGCGGACCAGAAGGGGAGGGAGATGGCACTCAGAGACAGTTCTACAAGGGTAAAACCAACTCAACAAAAGAGTTAACGCAACAAGAGTCAACTCAGGGGTCTTAAAATTCCACACATTTTAGACAAAGTCAATTTTGCTCATCCCTTGGGGATTCTGTAGCTCACATTTATCAGTACAAAGAACCTGATGGATAAACCTAGGTCGTGAACCTCTGACAAATAGAAATAAGAACTTTGATAATACAGTGGTGGTGCATTGCACTGTAGGGCTTTCACTGTAGAACTTAAAAGAGATGAGAATCTAGGATTGGAGTTTTAAAAGTTGATTTACACGATTTTCCTGTAATGACGAGAGCAAAATGTATGTCTGTGAGATTATTAATAAGCTGAACTGTCTTACCCCATTTCCTTGTGTAGTTGCTTCCTTCTCATCATTCAGGTGAGATCTTGGGTCTTAGCTGAAATGTTTCTTCCTCTAAGGGGATTCCCTGGCTACTCTCTAAATCACATCTCCGATCGCTCCCAATACTTTGCACATATTAAGGAGCCTTGTCTGTCTTGCTCATAGCAGTAGCCACAAGACCACTTCCTGGTACAGTCATCATAATCATGGCTCACCCTGACTGGCTGTTTGCTGGGCATCGTTCCGTGCCCTTAGCTGAAATTAAATATCTATACATTGTATTTTGTTGACAATGTAAATCATATATACAGGCATATTCTGGATCACTGGGGTGGCCAGTTACCAAGATGTGCTACTGTGTAATTTCATTGGCTGTGTTTGCATTTGCAAACACATTTGCCATGTAGATAGGGGCAATGATTAGCCCAATTTCACAGAGGGAACTAGGGTATGGAGGGCTGAGGTCATTGGCCAAGGTCACTCAGGTAATGAGAGACAGAACCATAACAATAATTCAAATATTTGTTGAATGAACAGATCACTGAAAATCTTGTTCTCCAAATGTTGGAACCCAAGGGAAGCCATCTGGTGATGGCTTTATGGAGACTAGCAGAAGTGAGGTCCAGTTCTACTTCATCCAATTTACCTTCAGTTCCTCCCTCTCTTCTGAGTTCAGGGGCTGGTCAGAGGGATATCTCTTGATCTTGCCCCCTCTGCCCCACTCAGATGTGCTTTAAAGTATAATTTTTAATCCTTAAAAGTTTTACTGGGTTCAAAGCTAGGCTTCTTTTAAAAGACTCTCTGCCTTTTAGCAGCACAGTCCCACAAAATCTCAAAAGTGTCTCTTTTCCTTACCTGAGAAGCTATAGAGACTGGAAAATCCCCTGCCTGTAGTGAGTAAAGAAAGAGAATGGAGAAAGTTTAAGAAAAGATCATGGAAAGGAAACGTCTCAGAGTGATGTTTCTAAAACACAAAACCTGGCTGGGTGCGGTGGCTCACAGCTGTAATCCCAGCACTTTGGGAGGCCGAGGTGGGTGGATCACTTGAGGTTGGGAGTTTGAGACCAGCCTGGCTAACATGGTGAAACCCTGTCCCTACCAAAAATACAAAAATGAACCGGGTGTGGTGGCACGTGCCTGTAATCCCAGCTAATTGGTAGGCTGAGTCCAGAGAATTGTTTGAAGCTGAGATCACGCCATTGTACTCCAACCTGGGTGACAGAATGAAACTGTCTCAATCAATCAATCAAGCAATCAATCAAAACACAAAACCTAACCATAATCCTCCCCTGATTAAACCATCAGGTGACCCATTGTCCTTCAGACAGTTTATACTGGGAGTTTACAAAGTTTCACCTCACAACACTTTCTCTCCAAGGCAGGGGTTGGTAAGCTTTCTGAAAAGAACCAGATAGTAAATATTGTCAGCTTTGCAGGCCATACCACCTCTGCTGCCACCAATCCACCCTGTAGTTGCAGTGCACAGCTGTAGACAATATCTATATGAATGAGTGTTGCTGTTTTCTAATAAAACTTTCTTTAAAGGCACTGAAATTTGAATTTCATATACTTTTTTTTTTTTGAGATGGAGTTTCATTCTTGTTGCCCAGGCTGGAGTGTAGTGGCATGATCTTGGCTCACTGCAACCTTCGCCTCCCAGGTTCAAGCGATTCTCTGGCCTCAGCCTCCCCAGTAGCTGGGACTACAGGTGCACACCACCACTCCTGGCTAACTTTGGTATTTTTAGTAGGGACACGGTTTCACCGTGTTGGCCAGGCTGGTCTTGAACTCCTGACCTCAGGTGATCCACCTGCCTTGACCTCCCAAAGTGCTGGGATTAAAGGCGTGAGCCACTGCTCCTGGCCCTGAATTTCATATAATTTTTATTTGTCATGAAATATTATTTTGATTCTTTTCTTGAACCACATAAAAATGTGAAAACTGTTCTTATTTTGCAGGCCACAAAACCAGGAGTCACCCGGGCCGTGGCCCTTGGCCATAGCTTGGGGAGTGTCCTCTAAGATAGAGCCGCTATAGCTTCCCGCCTTCCCACAGGTTTTGCTCACCCCTCATGCCACACTATCCTCCAGGTCTCACTTGGAGATTGTCAGCAGAGCTGTTCCGCAAGTCCTGCCCTAGGCTAAATCCCCTTGCTCTGTTCAGGATGAATATCCCTTATCCAAAATGCTTGGGACTTGGAGTATTTCAGATTTCAGATTTTTTTTTAAAATTTTGGAATCTTTGCATTATATTGGTTGAGCATCCCTAATTCGAAAACCTGGAATCTTAAATCTAAAATGCTACAATGAGCATTTCCTATGAGCATGACCTTTGAGCATCATGTGGGTGCTCAGAAAGTTTCAGATTGTAAGGCCGATAGCCTCGCCAGGAGCCAGGTGGACAATACTCACCCCCTCCGCTCCTGATAACACTTATCAGGAGGCCGGACATCCTACCGGCGCCTGCCTTCTCCATGTAAGCCCCCCACACCCACTCCTGCATTCCAC
>CAUYLG010062990.1:0-85934 GCA_963573385.1 Cacajao melanocephalus | reverse complement strand
AAAAAAGAAAGAATGAAAGAAAGGAAGGGAGGGAGGGAGGGAGGGAGGAAGGGAGAGAGAGAAAAAGAAAGAAAAAGAAAGAAAGCAGAAAAGTCCACATCTAGATACGTTGTCATGCAGTCAACTTGCTATGGTTTGAATGTGTCCCCTGCAAAATTCAGGTGTTGCCAATGTCATCTCATTAAAAGGTGGGCTTTTCAGATGTGATTAGGCCATAAGAAATCCTTCATAGTTAATGGGATTAAAGTCCCTTATAAAAGAGGCTTCACGGATCCATTAGATAGCTTGCTCTTTTGTTCTTCCACCTTCTGTCATGTGAGGACACATCGTTCTTTTTTTTCCAGAGGATGTGGCAAGAAGGCCTTCACTAAATATCAAATGCTGGCACCTTGATGTTGGACTGCCAGAACTATGACAAATAAATTTCTGATTTTTATAAATTATCCAATCTGTCATATTCTGTTATATCAGTTCTGGAATGCCCAGTCTTTGGCATTCTACTGTAGTAGCACGAACAAAGATAATTTTTAAAAAAAAAAATTATTAAAGCAGATAACAAGAAAGATTATTTATAAAAGAGCCAAAAAAAATCAAAATTGACCTTTTAAAACAGAAGGCAAAAAAAAGTACCTTTAAATCTTTGAGGAAGGTAATTATCTAGAAATAAGTGTCAGAAAACAGAGAGAATTTAACATAGATGGAATCTCACTAAAGATGTATTAGTTATCTACTGATTCGTAAACAGTTATCACAGCTCAGGAGTTTAAAACAACCCCATTTATTTTCTTACGGTATGGCAGCTCAGAGAGCAGATAGGCTTGATTGAGTTCTTTGTCAAGGTTTTCATCAGGCTGAAATCAACCTGTCAACAGGGCTAAGCTTTATCAAATAATGTACTTTCAAGCTCATTCTGTTATTAGCAGAATCCTGTTGTTGCTGTTGTCACACTATAGTTCTTGTTTTCTCTTGGTTAGGTAATGCTCTTGACTTGAAGGCACTGCTCTCAACCTTGCTGTATGGCCTCCTCCAGCTCAAAGTCACCAACAAAGAACCTCTTCTACATCAAATCCCTCTCACATTTCAAATCTGATTTCCCCTTTTGAAACCAGCTAAATAAATCTCTCCGCTTTTATACGGCTGAAGTGATCATGTTAGGCCCACCTGGATAATCTCCCTTTCCTAAAGTAATCTGTGTCATATAACATAATAGAAGCATGAAAAATATATTTCATCATGTTTATAATTTTATTCACATTCAAATGCAATGTGATTATACAAGAGAGAGTGTCATTGAAAATCATTGTAGGATTCTGCCTACCATGAAAGCTGTTTAAAATTTGACTAACCAAAGTAGAAAAATTATATACAAATGTATAATCAAAAGTGCAAGAAAGAATATTGAGTAAATAAAATAGTTAGCATGTAACTTTGAATAAAAATTAGCTAAATAAATTAATAATAATATTCCTAATATTTGGGGTTAAATCATTTTAAAATACTTGAAGCACTTATCTCTAGAGTAAAGCTGGAGTTAAATCATTCTAAATCTTTGTATGTTTAAGAATACGGTAAAACCATTAATTTACGTCATACATACTTTTAAAATCCATTTATGATTTTCAAAAATCCACTAAAATATGAGGAGATATGTAACTAATAGTAAAAAGAATTAGAAAATATGAAAAAAAATTATTTCAATCAAGCAAAAAGAAGAAAGGAAGATCATAATTAGGTATAAAAAGCTATGCAAGTATAAAGAACAAAGTAAGCTTATAAAAGTGAGTTCATATAGTAATCAAAACAAATGTGACTAAAATGGGCTCTCCACTTAATATACAAAGGTGATTAAACTGAATTATCAGCAGAAAAGTGTCTCTGTTGTTTATAAGAGCTAAGCATTAAACATGAGATGAAAGTCGAAAGAAAAGTATAAAATAGATATATCAGACAAAGCCAGCAAAAAGAAAACTTATGCTATGAATTTGACATTTGATGAAACAGCTGAAGACAGAAAGCTTTTCTAGAGACAAACATTGCATCATTATAAAAAGTTTTATTTGTGAGTAATATATAATGCATCAAATAAATAGCTTCAAATTACATTAGGCCGAAAAAAAATGACTAAAATACAAGAAGAAAATAACAAATATGCCATGACATTGACCCATGCTTAATCTACCACTGTTAGCATTGAACAATCAAAGAAATGCAATCCCTTCACAAAAAGTATGAAAAGCACAACCAACAAGCCTTGTTTATTGAACCCATGTAGATACTATAACCAACATTGGGAAATGTGTTTTGTTTTATCCAAGCTACAGGGAGTATCAGTATAAACTGCCAGTGTGCTGGCCATAATAAGCCCTAGCCGAATCCCTTTATTTTTCCATTTTTTTCCATGTTTTGACAATACTAACACATTAAAGTTTTTATTTGGAGGCTTTTGCCTACGCTGACTCTTCCGCCACTGATACTGTTGAGTCCCCTTCTTCCCAAGCAACTTATTTACTCATTGGAAACAAAATAGAGCTATGTCTTTTGAGAAGCCTTTCCTAACCCCAAATTAACTTGATTTTTCTGTTGTGTTTATTACCCATTTATCTTCATTTGTTTACATAATCATTTTTCTGATGCTGTTTCAGTGTGTCACAGGCTGTGCACTTATTGGGGATATACCTGTAAGAGGGAGAAAAAAAAAATATTCTACCTAATGGAACTTCTAGGCTGCTCTTAAGAACACATATTAATTAAATAATCAATACAAGTAGAAATGCATACTCAAAAAAACAGGGTAATATAGCTTATGAGAACTCTTAATAGAGGGATCCAATATTGTCTGAGGGGCTTGGAAACCTTTTGGAAGAAAATTTTTGAATACGTATGATTAACAATAGACTTATTTAATATAGACTGATTTGACTCCAGATATTCTTTCTGGCATTATGCACTTTTACTATTTAATTCAATATATTTGATTTCACATATTATGTCATGTAATTGTTGCCTTATTTGGCTGTTTATTTAAAATAACTCACACAATTACCATTTTCTTTGCTCAACAAACCTCCTTACACTTTTTATAATACTTAGGTAATAGATTTTCTTTTTTCATAAAGTAAAATGAGTCATGGATCCCTTGGATTTGGTTGAATTAACATTTAGACCTTCTTAATACAAAGCATTATCTCTTATCTCAGGTTAATGTTTCTAACACTTTTCGCCACACTTAATGAAAAAAATAGAAAATAAGGAAATAAGAAAGATAATACAACTTACCCAAAGTTGCACGACTTAAGGAAATAATTGTTAAAACTGAAAATCATACCATATATAATCTTCTTTTTGCTTGTTTCATTTAAGCAAACATTCAGATTATATTGTAAAGCATTTGTGGGCATGTGTCTGTAAATATTTACAGAAGAAACATACCAGTTATCTTCTCACTCTATAGCTATAATAATCAATCTGTAAGATATTAATGAGCTAAGCAAAAGTAAACGTTTCCAAACTAAAATGAGGGACACTCATAAATCAGTAAAAAAGCCTCACGCTAGTGAAGAAATCACATCTTCTGGGTAACATGGGTACCCTGGGATGTAACCAGTAGAGAGATGATAAATACTTCTCGACTAATGTGCCAAGCATGGTTTAGGCTCTTCAAATATGCAGCATCACACAATCATCATGTAAGTCTTATAGGCCAGGTGTGGTGGCTCACACTTGTAATCCTAGCACTTTGGGAGGCCAAGGCAGGTGGATCACCTGAGGTCAGGAGTTCAAAGCCAGTCTGGACAACGTGGTGAGACCCCATCTCTACTAAAAATACAAAAATTAGCTGGGCATGGTGGCTGGCATCTGTAATCCCAGCTACTCAGGAGGCTGAGGCTGGAGAATTGCCTGAACTTGGGTGGCAGAGGTTGCAGTGAGCTGAGATCATGCCATTGCACTCCAGCTGGGCAATAAGAACAAAACTCTGTAACAAAAAAAAAAAGTCTTAAGGAGGACAACTGTATGCAAATTATTGGATAATCATTGTGAGTCACAGACTTAATACACATTTTTTAAATTTGAGTTAATTTAAAAATATTCACAACTGTTGTGTTCATAGTAGTGATAAAAAGCAAAAGTTTCTAATGAAAATTTACTTAAGTTGATCACAAAGGTAGTTTGACTGAGGAGGGTGTTTCAAATCTAGTTAACTCCTGAATCTGGACACTTTTTCCCAAATCACTGCTTTTCCATACCCTTTCAATCTCCTTGTTTAAAACTACTCAAGCTGCATTTTTACACTGTGCATGGAAAATGTTTTTCCAACATAACACGTTTCTATCCTGCCCCAGAAATTTTGTGATGTTTCTTTCCTGTCATTATCATTTTCCAGATTTGCTGAACACTTCGTTTCAAAGTTGATGCTTCTCAAACTCATGGAATGACGCCAAAGCAACGATTTGTCTCAAAACAAGTTTGCAATAATACATTTTAACCCAAAAAGAACTGTCATCTAAGAAATTTCTCAATATTCTAAGAGCACAGGTGGAACATTTCTTCAGGTTTATTTACAAAAGCTATGTAGCCTCATAAAAATCCATATTCAGATACAAAACAATTTGCCTGCACAGCTGCCTCAAACTCCAAGCCCACTAATCAGCTAAGGATTGTGTAAGGGCCTCAGAAGAATACTTGCTCTTGTTCAGGTATGGGAGCTTTTCAAAATGCAGGAGTAGTGTAATATTCATAGTTTCTTTAAGACAATTATATTCTGCTGCTAATTAAAGTGAAATGTTGTTGAATTTTCCCTCATAGCTCCACAGGTATAAGGCATGTGCCAAGAATGAATGAGGAATAATAGCTTTACCATCACTGGATACCAGTTGCTAAACATTTATAAGGATGCAATGCTATTTTTAACGTAGTTGACATAGAATTCTTATCCCTACAGAAGTGATGCTTTCTGCTTTTCTAAGAATCTTCCCAAGCACTAAAACATTATTGTTCTGAATCTCATTTTTGTCTTTGAAACATTTTATAGTACATACATATTTTTTACTTTTTATTCATGTATTTATTGAAAAATCATTGAATAATGATTATGAACCATATATGATGATGGAATGAACAGACAGTTCCTGTACTCAAATAGTTTGTGATTTTGGTCATGAGAAGAAAGTCCATATTCTTCAGAGGCATTGGAGAGTGGCAGATGATACTGCATTACAATATTTACTGTGTTCAGTTCAGTTGATATTTAATTACTTCTATTTGGTTTTCTATCCAACTCGTGAACTGTGGCTGCATTGTCATAGTTTGGGAATCTATATTGATTTCAAGATAATTTCTCTATTCTAGGTCCTCTTCATCTAACATTTACATTATTTCAAGGTCCTTGTTGATATGTTCCTGCTATTTACTCCCCGCCTACCTAATTCTATCCTGATGAACTTTCCAAGAAAATTATCAAATTATTTAATGATTACGCTTCTCTAGCGTATACAAATAAAATATGTTCCTTTTTTCCATAACAAAATTAACAAATATTTTTATTGAATATCTACTAGATTGTGCCAAGAATTATGCTGTGTAAGACAGTCCCAAAGATGAACAGGAGGCCCGAATATGTCTCTGTGTACCTATCTTATAATACACCACAACATAGCTTTTATAAATATGTTGGCACAATTTGCAAATATATTTTCTTATCCAAAGTTAAAATATGTCCAGAAGTCTCATCCATATCAAATAAAGCTGTTTCTTTTGTATTCCAGTTCATGTTTGGAAGTGGGCAGTTTCTCTTTATTAGAACAAAATTGTGTCCTAACTTCAGGATGGCTTCAGTATGGCAGACATGTTGCATTTACTAGACATATATAATGAACTTCCAAAGCGCATGTAATAAACTTCTGCACAAACAAGTTTCTACCTAAAAAAGATCTGATTTGTGATATATTTGTCCTACTGTTTAAATAATAATCTTAGAAACAAGAATTAGTTTTCCAACATGAAAATGTGAACAGTGCTAGGGATTTATTATAAATTGATATCAATTCAGATATGACCCCATGGAACACAGAATTTAAATTATAGAGGAATAAAATATGCAATTCCACATGCTCATTATAAATTGCAATAACATTTCATACTACTTTATTAGGTCAAAAAAAAAAAGAAAGTTTGAATGCAGGAACAGAAAATCAAACACCACATGTTCTCACTTATAAGTGAGAGCTAAATGATAAGAACACACGGACACATGGAGGGGAACAACACACGCTGGGGTCTGTCAGGGAGCCAAGGGAGAGACAGCATCAGAAAGAATAGCTAATGTATGC
Organism: Cacajao melanocephalus; assembly: GCA_963573385.1. Taxonomy (NCBI): domain Eukaryota; kingdom Metazoa; phylum Chordata; class Mammalia; order Primates; family Pitheciidae; genus Cacajao; species Cacajao melanocephalus. The sequence continues at coordinate 79,608 of CAUYLG010062990.1, read as the reverse complement.
CAAGCTTTATACCTAGGTGATGGGATGATCTGCACAGCAAACCGCCATGCACACGTTTACCTACGTAACAAACCTACACATGCACCCCAGAACTTACAATAAAAGTTGAAAAAAATAGTAATAATGATAAAGAAAGTTTGGCAAATTCTATAATTTTAAAGAAACAAATTACCTTGATACACATCATAACATTAGTTACACACATGAGCACATAATTGCATACTGTGTCTTAACATTAGTTTAGGGCTATTTTGCTAGGGTTGGTCAAGAGAAGAGAACTGAGTTCCTCTAATGTCAAAGGTATGCGAAGACCAGAGATCAGAATGAAAAAACAATTCCAAGGTTTCAGGGCTGAGGTCAAAGCTGTGATCTGAATAGGAATGAAGAATTATGCCTGTAGTATTAGAGATAATTCTCATAGGTGAAACATAATTTTGTATATATGGCCTCTTCAGAATATCTCTTCTGTCTGATAATCCCTGAAAAGTAGATTGCGGTACTGAAATTTTGAAAGTGATGTTAAAGCCATCCCTGAGCCAGCCTGGGGATATCAATAAATTTCTCATCTCTTGAATGTTCTCTCTTTCATATTTTTCAGATTCTTCTCTTAACTCAGTTCTTACAATCTATTAAGGAAATAAGACTGGTGATTTTGGGGGAGTTAGGGAGAGGTGGAAATTTCTTGAAGAAAAATAATCATAAGTAATACAAAATAAACAACAATTATATGGTAACATAAACTTTCACATGTACTTCATGTTTTGTGATCATCAGTTTTAATAAAAAGATTTATGAATTCAAAGTTTATCATTACAACATGGCCAATATCTAGCCCTAAACTATTTGCTTTGAGCACATAGTTGACATCTAATAAGAGAAGAGTTTATTGTTTTAAAGGAGGTTAGCAAAAAACTAATAATTTCTGAATGCCTTTCTATTTGGCAATTTGTAAGTGGTTTTTAACATTTTAATATTTAAATGATCATGGACTTTAGTGGTTGTGAATGGGTTTTCTTCTTTGGGTACGTCAATAGTTCAATGCTATAATGACAGAGAAAGAGTAAGCAAATGCTGACATGCAGTACAGCAGCCTGGTATAGATCTTATTCTGGTAGTGGTTAGTTTTCCTTTCTGATCCATTTACTGGTTCACCAGCAACTAACTGTATGTAAGTTTTCTATTGTGGATAAAACTGTTTTTAACCAGGGAAAAACATTCCTTAACTTTGTGTTATTTCAGTGGCTAGGATGCTGGAAATTATTCATATAGTTTATACTCCCCATTCAACCTCAAGACTTACTATTGGGTACTAGTACCTGGGAGGTGACTGGATCATTTGTTTCCCAAACCTTAGCATCATTCAATATACCCAGATAACAAACCTGCACATGTACCCCTGAATCTAAAATAAAAGTTGAAAAAGAAAAAAGGAAAACTCACCTCAAAATCTACGCTATCTGGCTACTCTTAGAATTTTGAACACTTTTTAAAATTCCAAATCAAGGTAAATAAAACATTTAGAGCTGACACTACCCTCTCGGCTTAGAAAATGAGATCAGTGACAGACATCAGACAGTCTGACTTAAACCTGCTAGAGACTTTCAACATTTCTTTGCTCTCCAACTGGAACCAGAGGTTTCATAAGTCTGAGCAATTTCTTTGTTTAAAAAATAGTCTTCTAAAACTCCAAAACCGATAAGCCATCTTTCCCCACAATTTTTGTTTACTACTCACTACTTCTGTTTGTGAACATATGATATTTCTATCAATATTTTAGTTGATTAAGGAAGACTGAATTCCATGTAATTTGTAATGCAATTTATTTATTTCTTAAATTTTGAGAATTATCTCTTGGATATTATGATTAGATTTGGCAACATGCTGAATTTATTTATATTAGTCAGCACAGAGAAATATGTCAGCAAGGATTCCCTCAGTAATATTGAGTGAATAAGGAAAAGCTCAGCACTGAATCCCAGACCCTTGGTATACCACAAGAAATGTGAAGAACCACCCACCTCAGATGCTGGTGGAGGGGCCCTACTTCTACTTACGGAGGCCCAGACTTTGGTCCCTTTGAAGCCTGCAGAGCCCTCTGGCCCGCAAGGACAGGATCTGCCTAGGATCATGTGTCTTGGGAATGCCACCCAAAGCAAGTGGTAAATGCCATCTACTCATATTAGAAAATGGTGCACATTATGTGAACATAAGAAATTCTCAGTCCTTAAGCAACCCTTTGTGTCTTGAAAAATCTCTTATAAGCTAACTATATGCAAGAATTCCTTCAATTCAATTAGAGATACACAAATAAATAAATGGCTTCCACCATATCAAGGACTTTTAGAAATCTCAGCAGATAACTATGTTGCAATATTTATTTTTTGCACATATTTTCTCTCTGTTTTAAGCTAGACAGTATGTATTAGTTACTTGATTTCTCCTCCATTTGAAGACTGGTATACTCAGTATTCACCTGTAAAAACTAATAGTTATTTATTTTTAATTCTTTTATGGAAAAGTAATCCAAAAAACTCTACAAATAAAATCATAAAATTTTTTATAGACAAGATTTTGGCAAGAAATTAGTCTTACTTCTTTGTCAGTAACACTCAGTCCTATTCCATTCATTGTAAACACGACCTGTTTAAAAATTTGTCAGTCCTGGCAAACTAAGTCTCTGCTTGAGAAGTTTCTGAGCAGAAACTCCTCTTCCCCCATGTCAGACGCTGCCACATCCAGAAATGTTCTAAGTATAGGACCTACTTTATATGTTGAAATGAAACTCTAGTGACTTAATTTTATTAATAACGTGTAATCATCTTTTATGCAAATATAATTGAAACAATTTAGAATAATATATGCAAAAGTAGTGTTAAAGGTGGCTCATGCCTGTAATCCTAGCACTTTGAGAAGCCAAGCCAGGTGGACCACCTGAGGTGAAGAGTTCGAGACCAGCCTGGCCAACATGGCAAAACCCCGCCTCTACTAAAAATACAAAAATTAGCCAGGCGTGGTGGTGGGCACCTTTAATCTCAGCTACTCAAGAGGCTGAGGCAGAAGAATTGCTGGAACCTGGGAGACAGAGGTTGCAGTGAGCCGAGATCACACCATTGCACTCCAGCCCAGGAGACAATAGTGAGACTCTGTCTCAAAAAAAAAAAAAGAAAGAAAAAAACTGTTACAAATAAATAAATCTAACACATTCCAGTGCGTCAACCTATGCTCTGCACAAAACTTAGTTTTATATTTGTATTTTGATGAATCACATACACTCATCATAAAAATGTCTATTCTAATCAAAAAGATAAATAAGAGATATATAGCTATTTGCATCACTGAATCACGTGATAGAAGAAACTGTAAAACTGTAATGCAATAGGCAGAGACCATAAAGTCAGACTGTAATGAGATATTAAAGACTTCTACTAAGAAGAAGTAGAAAGACATTGTTAGATCTATGGTTTGTTAGAGACACTACAAAGGAAGGCAGAAGCTAGCAACTTCTTTGCTTGATTCTGACTAAAAGATTAGTTAGAAAAATTTAAAAAGATATATATATATATATATATATATATATATATATATAGCTATTAGAAGTCTATATCAACATTGCAAATGTAATTTGGAGTTTCAAGAGCAACATATAAATGTCTTATCAGTATTTGATAAAAGCATGTGTGCATGTATGTATGGACCCATAAATACATATATACACATACACAAATATGTATGTGTATATATACATACACACAAATACTATTTTCCTAACATGTCAATTAATTTTGGAGTAGTTTTTAACTGTTTAGTAGTATTTAAACATACACATACTTACCCACATTGAGAAACAGCAATAAATCATCATACCTACAATAAAACAGCTTGGTTTAAGTCTAACTTCAGAAATTCACTAGTTATAATATCTTGGGCAAGTCATTTATTTTCTCAAGTAACAAATAAATAGTAAATATGTTTTACTGAATTAAAAGATGAACTACATTTATATGAAACTTGAAAGCTGTTTGCTCTGTTAGAAAATCTTTTCTCCTCTAACAGACACTTTTGTATCAAGAAAATCACTGAAAACAGGTATGTTTCTTCTTTAACATGTATCTTTATGCCTTTTGCTTGCAGTATGCCGAAAACTATTTAAGGCAGTTTATAAACTGAAATATGGCAAGATAAAAATAAATTTTAAATCAGTAAAAATACTGAAACAAAAATATAGTACAGATAGAAAAATGTATAAGAAAATTTAGAAGGCAAAATACCCTGAAATCTTATATACCTGGAACAATTATTCAATATTTGATCCTGAGATTTCTAGAAGCCGCATAGAAAAAAAATAAATACTTCTGTGACTATCATGTCAATCAAAAGTTACTATGAAATGTAGCAATTATCCTCTTTACAGATACCATATAAATAATTTCTCCTTCAGGCTATACCATAGAGACAACATACTCATTATGCGATGAAGAGGGTAATATCCCTTCGATGTGAACAATGTTAAGCCCATAATTTTCACAGAGGCCAATATGATGTAGTTCAGGTTCATCTCTGAAGAATTACCCTTATGATGCTAAAGCAACAGCTCTTAAACTTATTTTGACAGTGATCAAAAATAATAAAAATATTTTACATTGTTCAAGCACAGAAAACAACATCCCTGATTTATCCAATATTTGTAAACTATTTTTATTTATAATTTATGGAGATACAGTTATTTGCAAATGTTTAATGAAAATTTGTTTTCTTTTATAACCAGACACAATTGGGGACACTGGTTATTTTAGCAGGGATTTAAGTGGAATGACACGTTTTCATATATGCTCAGATTGCTTTGCAGAATTGAAGTTGACTTTACAGAACAAATAAAAAGCCACTTGGAAAGACTGGCCTGACACCCTGTATACATGGTTCCTTTACAAGGTTCCTGACCTGTGGTAAGTAAAGAATGTCACTTGCTGACAGGAGCTAGGAATCTCAACTTTCAAGTTTCTTTGGGACCTTGAGAAAAGAGGAATCCAACCAATTCATGTAGGTATTTATAGACAGACTGATGGCAAATCCTTGGCTTGGCTTCCCAGCTGCAGGAGGCTTTTGAAATCAAATCTGAAATTTCTTATGAAAAGTTCCAGCAAAGCCAATTTTAAAAGCTTATATGGCCAGTCACTATTCTTGCTGCACTTTATGCAAATAATCAGGCCTAGGATTATAAGACTAAAATATATTTCACAAATTAATTGGTCCTAATATGATTTGTCTTTGATAGAAACGAGAAACTGGAAAGAGAAAAATTACGTCTCAAAATAAAACGATAGTACATCTTTTATTAGATTCTAGCCTTGTCCATTGGTTCTGAGCTTTTATTATTTGCCTGCAATTTGGATTAAATTCTGATTTCTTCTCTGACTACAAGTCTCCAAGCTAATATTTCCATTTTCTCCCCATTTTTCTGAATTAAAATCACTTAAAATTACTTTTCTGCAGCTCGACAAGCTGAATCTAGACAACTTGATATAAATTTTGGAAAAAAATCACTATAGCAACTTAATATATGAACATCTTTCATGGCTGTTGATGTCTAGAATACTCAGAAAGTTCACAAAAAGACCTGATAAAAACTGCAGACCAGGACAAATCTGTCAGATTGCCACTATCTGCTGTCACTTTATCTGAAGGTTCTTCAAGCCCAACACCTAAAAATCTGGGCTGTCTTCTAGACCAAAAAAAAAAAAAAACAACTGAGTTTACAGCTTGTTCTACCCACTAAACTTTATTTTTATTTTGTTTCCAGAGAAATTCTTCCTTATATATCTGATTGTTCAAATCACATAGAGGCCTGACTTTGGTGGAAGCCCATCTGCAACACCGCTGCCTGAAATGAGACACAACTAGTAACTGTTTAACTAGACTGGCCTATTCTTAAGACTGAGAGACTGGTTCATTGGCTTATGACAATCCATCAACCCATTTCCTGGACTGTAAAACTTTTTGGAGAAGTTTTATACCAGGGCATTTGGGGGCTCAGATTGTAATATCCCAAAATGAAGCCTTCAGAAGCTGGCTCAGAAGCAGAAGATTTTCTCTGATCTTGTATTCTCCTGTCTCTGAGTTTGATTCTTTCCTGAGGCTAGACATAGAAACTAGAGTCTCTCTTCCTCAAGCCAGGTCATAGAAACCAGAATGCACATTTCCCCCCAGTCATAAAACCAAAAGAATATTACTTCAATTTTCCCTCTACCTTTCTTCATAAAAACTGGTCGTAAAGAAATTATCAGACCCACCTTGTTTGACTGTGGGTCATAAGGCCTCCATTCTATAGAGAGTCCTTCCCCACAACTAAGGAAGGAACGCATGCAGAGATGTTGAGAAGAATTTAGACAGACAGGCCTTGCTGGCCAGGCTGTCATTTCTACATAGCAGTTCATACTTTATTGAAGCTAGGCATAAACATGGGCAATTTACTCTGTATCTTTGCATCTTCATTCTGAAGCCTCCTGTGTACCCACATTAAATACATTTGTATGTTTTTTTATCCAATGTATCTTTCTTTTATAAGCTGACTTTTTGGCAAACTTTCAGAGACCCAAGGAGAGAGTTATTGGCTCCTACAACATCGTGATCTGGTAAGAACATACGTACATATATTTACACATATCCAGCCAACAGAAATTTTTTAAACAATTATTATGTTTATAATATTGCATAATATATTCTATTTTACTAAATGTATGGTATCAAATTACATTGATTTTATGACCTACTGATGGGCCAATCACCATGGCATGAAAAATATTTTACAAGATGATAAGTAAAAACCGATATAATAAAATCCTACATAACTAGAATCATTGGCAGTTAAGCTTGTGAAATATCATAAGAAGGTTGTATTAGTCAAGGTTCTCCAAAGAAACAGAACCAGTAGATTTATTTATTATGAGGCATTGGCTCACAAGATTGTGGAGCCTGAGAAATTTCACCATCTACTGTCTGCAGGCTGGAGACAAAGCTAGAGTGATGTAATTCAGAATGAGTACAAGGGCGGAAGAAGATAAAATGAATTGTCCCAGCTTAACTAGACAGGAGGTAAAAAGGGATCAATTCCTGCTTCAGCTGCCTTTTTGTATTCAGGCCCTGGATGAATTGGGGAGGGAAAACTACTTTACTGAGATCACAGATTCAAATGCTAATCTCATCCAGAAACACTCCCATAGATACACATAGAAAGAATGTTTAATCTGTGCACCTCAGCCAGTCAAGCTGATTAATAAAACTAGTCATTGCAAAGGTTATAACTATTCTCTTGAACTGGTAATTGAGCCACAGACTTTAGGGATCAGTTGGGGGTAAGACTTCATGCATTTCTGCCAAACCACACCCTAACTGACTCTTGGGCCAGTTTGCACTTTCTTACATCAAATCATTGCATCATTGCACATTCTATTCCCTTGTTTCTTCTACCCGCATGACATTTCCATTTTCTTTCTTCTGGCAGGCTTCTGTTCCTTCAGTTTTAACCTCAACTATTGCTATGTCAAAAACATTTTTTTTTTGATAGGACTACGTCCTGGACTCTATCCCTTCTACCCCTGCTCTCCATTAATTTATATTCCATGTCAGCACAAATATGTTTTTCTCACAGCATGTCATATTTGGGAGTTACCTTATTTTCTAGTTTGCTAATTTTTACCCAGATGGAATTAAAATTGCTTATCAGCTGATTTAAGGAGATTACCCTGGATTATCCAAATACCCCCATTGTAATCAAAAGGGGACTTTACATGCCAAAGAGGAAGGCAGTGATACCATATGAAAAAATACATATGTGATGCCATATGAAAAAAAATTTGTGTCATATGAAAAAAAGTTTCTTGTAATTTGTTACAGTAGTATAGAAAACTGATATATATGTTTTGTAAGGTATGACCATATAAAACACAAACCTAGATTATTAGTTCTATATTTCTAGCTCTCCTTACCCCTGTAACTAAATTAATATAGTCCTAATTAACAGTGCAATGGGTTTGTTACAATTCTATGAAATTGATTTTTCACGATTAATAGCCTAACACAGAGATATTTCAATACCGTAGAATTTATAACACCCCAAAGTGAATATTTATTCATATTTTAAGCTTCATTTTATGTTGCATTTTAAAATACATTTCAAAGGTAGACTTAATGAGAAAAAAACTATTAAAATTTTCATGTTTTTTAAAGTACATTGCCACAATATTTTCAAAAGAGGTACCAAATTTTCCTGCCACCAACCTGCATCAGTTTTGCCACATACTTGACAGTATATTATCACCTTTGATTTTTAATGTTACAAATTAATAGACAACAAAATGATACCTACATGAAGTTCTAATAATTTACTTTTCTGTAATAATAAGTAAAGATGTTCAAAATTTTATATGATTTTTTTTGGACTTAACAATTACTTTTTGAGTTCCCTATGGATGTTCTTTACTCATTTTCAAACTGCTCATATTCTCCTTGAGGATTAACTTCAAGGATATTTGCATTATTAGCAATTCATGTGAGTAATGGTCCATTTTTCATTCTTTGATTACAGAGTGGGTATTAAAGGGAAAAATCCATTTGTTCCACACATTATGAAGGTAGCTTATTCATCCATATTTAGCATTCAAAATAATTTAACAGATAGACTTTGTGAATTGATTAACAATAAACATAAATTAACAACTACCATTGTCAAAGAGAGCAGCTAAAAAATAAAAAACTTTGCTTAGTTTATATATTTGGTTTATTTTGTTGATTTTTTTTTAACCAAAGCCACTGAAACAGAAAAAGCCCCCAGGATATGCATGGATAACTATCATTTGTATATCTTCCCTTGTTAATTCATTGTGATTAATAATTAGAAACAAATAAAGAGAATTATTCATTTTTGGAACCATTTATTAAGCATTTCATATGTCAGACATTATGGTGAGTTCTGGAAAAGTCAGAAACAAATAATATAGTTACTCAATTCATTCAGCTTAGAGTGAAAAACAAAATATAAATTTTAAATTGAGTCATATCACAAGTTTTTGACTTAGAAATATGTTTATGATACCATTATTTTAAAGAGAAGGAGATACTTGACTTAGGAATTAAAAAGGAAATTTTGAAATTAAGTTTTAAAGAATAAGAAACAGGCCAGGCATGGTGGCTCATGCCTGTAATCCCAGCACTTTGGGAGGCCGAGGCAGGCAGATCACCTGAGGTCAGGGGTTTGAGACCAGCCTGGCCAACATGGTGAAACCCCATCTCTGTTAAAAAAACACACACAAAAATTAGCCAGGTGTGGTGGCACATATCTGTAAACCCAGCTACTCAGGGGGCTAAGGCACCCGAATCGCTTAAACCCAGGAGGCAGAGTTTGCAGTGAACCAAGATTGTGCCACTGTACTCCAGCCTGGGTGACAGAGTGAGACTCTGTTTCAAAAGAAAAAAAAAGTAAGAATCAGAAAGAACTTAAAGAGACTGAAGGTGATTCCAGACAGAGGAATCAGCAGGAGACAAAAAACACAGCGGCATGAGAAAGAGTTATGGGTGACAAACCACAAGATTTTAGCATGTCTGGAGTTCAATGTGTGTGTGAGGGAAGTATAGGAATGGAGCAGGAAGCGTTTAGGTGTTGTCAGATCATTTATATTCTCATATGCAAAGAACAAAATTAAAGTTTTATTCTATGGGCTTTGTGGAAGGTTTTAATCTTTATAAGCAGGAGGATTTCATAATCAGGTTTTGATTAGGAAATACTAATTTGGTAACAATGCATAGACATGTTTTGGATAGAAATCCTTGGAGGTAGACTAGAAAAGATGTCTCTGGCTGCAGTGAGCTGATATCAGGGCACTGTACTGCAGCCTGGGTGACAAAGAGGACCCTGTCTCAAAGGAAAAAAATGGAGATACTTTGGAGCATAAAAAGGATATTATTAATAATTACAACAGAATTGACAGACATACACTCAAACTTTTCTGGGTAGGTTAAAATACATGGTTATTTTATCTCCAATGACTTGATCTATCATTTAAGATCCAGCAGGAAACGTATCCACTTCCTGTTCATGAATAAAATATCTGGAGAGTTAAGTAACTAAAGACACGAGAGGGGAGAGTCGACTGAATAGCTTTTGGGTAGATTAATTTACATGATGCTTTGGGAAGACTTCTAAGCACAGCAAAGAATCTGAAAGCAGTAGCATTGGAAGGAGTGTTTCAGCTGCTCTGATCAGATAGTTGCAGAGCCTGCACATTCTGATAAATTCCTGTGTGAGACTCCATCTCATTCTTGTTGGAACTATCTGGGGCAGAGGGAATAATACTTATTTCTTACCTGAGCAGATGTTGCGTATTCAAATAAATGGATATAAGTCATTTTCATTTGCAGCAGAAGGAAATTAGGGAAAGATGTTTCCCTAGGATTTAAACTTTTAAGAAACAAACTCAATTTAATACTTCTTGTGAGCCTGGCTTCCTAAGTTGAGCTCTATATCTCTGTCATTTGAATAACACATGGCCCTGTCAGAGAGGAAAAGACGGTATTTATTAATAACTAATCTGTCCTCTCTGGACACCTAGATCCTAACAGCAGAATGTCATTTGAATTTAATTTGGGATCTGTGATTAAGATAGCAATAACTGAAAGGATTACCTTATTTTGTAGAAGCAACACAATGTTTAGTTGGGAATAACAAATCGACAATATTTAATGGATTAATGGTACACAACAACTAACATTGTATACAATAAATAAAAGGTATGTAATTTGCTAAAAATATTATCTTGAAAAAACGTGTATCTTTATTCACAAAGTTTATCATATATTTACCTTAAACAGCTAGATAGTTATAAATGGGTATATAGGTAAGTACAGATATACATACATAGACATGCATACATGTAGAAATATGCGCAATAAGTGTTTGTATAAAATATGCATTAATGTAATCTCTTTAATCCAACTTTTCTTAAGGAATGGCAAAAGATACAGGAAAATACTGTCAAGAGGAATGTCTATGCCTAATTTTATTTGCATCCCTTGATCAACTTCTGTATTCCAATAAGCAGAACGACACAAATAATGTACTCTCTTATTATTTTTTTGAATTTTGCTTCCTTTATTTATGTGTCTTATCTTCCTAACTAGAAGAATTTTCAAAACATAGGTATTATTCAGCTTTGAAGATATTATTATTGGGAAGAGCGGGATTCCTCAGTTCTTTGTCTTACCTGGAGAAAGCATTCTCCCAAGGGACTGATGTAGCGAAAAAGAAAATTTACTAAAAGAAAATAGCGAGCAGAGATAGTACATTAAAGGGACAGTACACTCTGCAAAGATGAAGCAGAGTGAGATGCTGTTGGAGTGAGCCTGCAACTTGAGGGTTCTGCGTTGGGTTTTTATTATGTTAGACTTTTTAAAATTCTTGCCTCTGTCTTAAGCTTCCACCTTTTTCCTTTGTCTTGTTTACCCACTCCTGTCTTAGGTCTCTGCCTTGTTCCCGCCCAGCTCCCGCCCCAGGCTTGTGGGACTGGCCCTTACTAGTACAGACCAGTGCTGGACTCAAATCCTTTCTAGGGCAGTGTTACTCATTACCACCACCCCAGGAAGAAGGTACAGTGGTTAAATTTTACTAATTAGGCCTGCCTTTAACTTAGGCATTTCTTCTTTGCCCTCCTTATCAGCAAATAGCTGCATTTTGACAACTTAACTCCAGAATGAGCAATTACTGGGCACCTTAATAGGCATTCTTTCCTGCAAAGGTATTTTCCTCCGCTCCCCTCTGCTCACATTGAGCATATCTGTTTCCTGCTGGTTGATGGGCTGTGAGATTCTCCAGACCTCCCATTTCTCAGGGACTCCCCTCTCCCGCTCATGTCTGGATCTCTGCCTCCCCTAACAAATATCACAATACCAACATGGACAATCAATTCAGTTTTACAGAATTAAATTGAGTTGAAATAACAACAGCAGTCAGATTGCTTTACTCCATGTTCTTACAGATTGTAACCTTCTTTTTTTTCTTTTCACTTGGGAAAGCATTCTCCGTAATGAATTGTTCCTCACATCCTTATAAAAATCCCTTCAACATAACATTTTTTCCTCTATCAGATTTCTTTTAAGAATGGAGTCATTTAATATAGGTGACCCATTTTCTATAAATTTCTTCTTTCATCACTCTGTAAATTCATCATTAATTTCCTTTTCTTTTGAGCAAACATTTATTGAATAACCGGCTAGGTGCTGGGTTAAGCAATGGAAATTAAAAGACTGACATTAAGCGGTCACAGAGGAGCAGGGGAGAAAGACCTTTTAACAATGTGTAGTATAGGTAACAGGGAACAAGTACCCTCATACAAAATACAAAAAGTAATTACCATTATCAAGGGCCTGCTGTTTGCTAGACACCACAAATCTCATTACAATCCAGGTGAGTACAAAGCCTTTGGGGAGTAAAAAGAAGAAAATGATTAATTCATCTAATGGAGTTAGGAAAAGCTTCAGAGAAGAACTTTTGTTTGAGAAGAGTCTTGAAGAAAGGCTTGAAATTCAGCAAACAGACAATAAATAGAGAAACAACATGAAGAAAGCATACCGGGTGAAGACTCTGATATCTTTGTGAGAGTTTATAAAGCAAATTCTTTGATTTCAGACACAGCATTAAGAACCTAGGTGAGAAGAGATTCTGTATAAATTATTATATTGAATTATAAAACAGTATTTATGAGTTTGGATATGGGTAATTATGAGAATTATCTCTTTATAGTATGACGTATTATACAGGTGGCTTTTTCTCCCAATTCACAAATACGTTAATAGGAAGTTCTACCTTATTGTCTAAAACTAAAGTAACTTAAAATTAAAGACACAGACTGTTCTAATAAAAGCCTACCAAACGGTTTTGTGCAAATTATTCTATTCATTACTTATTTAAATATACACACATATGTGTATGTGTGTGTGTTAATATACATATATGTGCATGTATGCACATATTTTAAAAGAGTGAAAAAATGTCAATAAATACAAGAACATTAGCTAAGACATCTCCATATTATATACGGATAGAGCAGTAGACTTTTTTTTAAAGAAAGGCAATACTCTGTTTGCTACTTTTGATGTAAAAATTATTATTAAATATAATTGAATTTTGCAGGTGGAAATAAGACAAGTGAAATAGGAGAATTTGTTCCATTTCAAAAAAGGGTTTTCTTCGCAATTGGGGACATTAATTTAAAAATTTCCTTTAAGCTTAAGAAATTTAACTAAAAGTATCTTGAGATATTTGTGTTTTTATGTGTTTTCCTTTACTTGATCATTCATTTTTAGACTGTATTGATTGATCCTTTGTTACTTCAGATGCATAAGTTAGCACTAACACCTCCTCATATCACACCACGGTGCTTTTTCACTTTTATTATATTCTTAGATGTTGTTTATTTATTAAATTTATTTATTAAAACATAAATTAAGCAACTGCATTCTGTCTTAGTTCAGCCTGCTTTAAAGAAAATACCATAGACTAAGTGGCTCAAACAACAAACATTCATTTCTTGACAGTTCCAGAGGCCAAAGTCTGAAGTCAGGATGTAGGCATGTTTGAGTTATTGATAAAGATGCATGTTTTGGTTACAGATGGTCATCTTCTCCTTACATCTCTAAATGGCAGAGTGGAGAGAGGCATCAAGCTAGCTTTCACCTGTCTCCACTTATAAAGGCAGTAATTCAATTAAAGAGTGCTTTACCCTTGTCATGTAACTGACACTGGATTTTCTCAGCCACTTTGTCAACCAGGGCTCTCCACAGCCAGCAGTGTGCGCCTGCCACCTAGGCCTCACTCAGCCCTGGGTTGGCCACTGGAGACACCCCACCCACTTGGCTCGCCTGTGTTGTAGCTTGTTCCCACGTTCCGCAGCTCCTGAACTCTTGCCCCAGGTACAAAAGGAATGAGGATACATAGCCAGGCGAGGTGGCTCACGCCTGTAATCCCACCACTTTGGGAGGCCGAGGCAGGCAGATCACAAGGTCAGGAGTTCGAGACTAGCCTGACCAATGTGTTGAACCACCCCCCCCGCCCCCGCAGCGTCTCTACTAAAAATACAAACATTAGCCAGGCATGGTGGCATGCACCTGTAATCCCAGCTACTCAGGAGGACAAGGCAGGAAAATCGCTTGAATCCAGGAGGCGGAGGTTGCAGTGAGTCGCAATCCAGGCTGGGCAACAGAGAGAGATTCCATCTCAAAAAAAAAAAAAAGAAAGAAAAAGAAAAAAGAATGAGGATATACTGACAATTTGAAGGATGAGGATGGGTGGAGAAGATTTTTATTGAGCTAGGGAACAGCTCTCAGCAGAAAGAGGGGGTGTGATCCCCTACCCCCAAGTTGGGTGGTTTCTCTCTCCCAGTGTGGCTGGTTTAGTGCTTTTTATGGACTCAGAATGGGTAGTGCATGCTGATTGGTTTGTTAGTATGCAAAAAAGTTTAAAGCAAATACACCACTCAAAGGTGGGCACAACTGTGTAGAAAACCAATTAGGAAAGGGTAGGTATTTGCAATATAGGTGAAGGGTGGGGATCAATCAGAGAAAAGCACACCAAATAGGAAGACTTGTTCTCAGTGTGGTGGATGGTTTTACCCAAAACCTATAGCCAGGCTTTAAACCATCCTAACCTTGAAGGTCAGGTTTCACTGGCGACCTGCCCTTATCTGCCTCGGCGTTTGTTTGTCTCCTGTTGCCGTCATAATGACCTCCCAAAGGTCCCACCTCCTGATATCATCACACTGAAGACAGGATTTTGACATATGAATTTTGGGATGAATGCAAACATTCAGTCCATAACGCCTTCTATAATATAATTCTAATCATTGTTTAATGGTGATTCTATATTTAAAAGGTTTCAATGTTGACCACTAGCAAACTATTGATGTTGCTTCTCCATTGCAAATAAATTTAAATTTTTAAAGATTTATTTTTATTTAGGTATTATGCACATACAACAAAATGCAAAAATTCTAAGTACACAATTGATGAATATTTATGAAGGGAACACATCAGTGTAATTACCACCTAGATCAAAAAACACAGCACCAGAGCTGTCTTTGTGTCCCTTCTTGTCAATATCATCTTTCCAAAGAAACCAGTGTTTCAGTTTCTATTATCCAAAACTCACTTATCCTGTACTTCTATTTTACACTAATGGATTCATACAGTATCAGGCTTATTTTCATTCAACACTATGTCTGTGAGATAGATCCATTTTACAGTGTGAAGCAGTACATATAATTACATTTTCTGACAATTTCAGAGTTTATGTATACATTCTGTTGTTTATGGCTTATTTTAATTCTGAGACACTTGTGAATGATGTTCCTACAGTCAACATTTTACACATATGTACACACTTATTTTGCATATATATCTGAGAATGGAATTGCTGGATCACTGATTTCACAAGTGTTCACCATTAGCAGTTTTTTTTTAAAGGTGAGCCATTACCTATCTAAATTCCTAATAATTTTATGCCAGTGTTCCAGGGGTGATATCAGCAAGGTGATGGAATAGGAAGCCCTAGACCTCACTTTCCCATGGCAACACTGACTAAATCATATATGGAGCCATCTCCTTTGTGAGAAATCTTGAAACCAGATGAGAAGCTCCTGTACCACTAGGCTGATGCAAATCTAGCTGTACCAAATGCAGAAGGAAAACTCATGGCTCTCATTTGCCAGAGTCCCTCCCCTTACCAGTATGATGTCATTCATATCACACTTCCCACCTCCAAACTTCTCCACAGAGAGGGAAAGAGAAATCAAGAATATGTCTCTACTTAGGATTTCGTGGGTCTACTCAAAGTACTCTTTTCTGTCTCAACTGAATCTAAGCACTGACAAAACATTTTACCATATTTGGGATCATTGAGAGTAAAACAAATGGTTTAAGCTGTGAGGTGTTTACTCACCATTGTTTCCCTCCCTGGTACAGAATGAAATGAGTTAGAGAAAAATGCCCAACTCCTGTCTTTACACTAGGGAGCGAGATAGTTGGAGCATGCATTGAAATGTATAGCTTTTGGGGAGGCTCCCCAAGGGACTTGTTTCTGTGTTGCCTGACTTGGAGCATTTACAGGACCTGGCATATTCTAGATGCCTGGAGACTGCTGAGAACAAAAAGAGATCTGGGGCCAGGCGTGGTGGCTTATGCTTGTAATCCCAGCACTTTGGGAGGCCAAGGCGGGTGGATCACTTGAGGTCGGAAGTTCGACACCAGCCTGACCAACATGGAGAAATTCTGTCTCAACTAAAAATACAAAAATTAGCTGGGGGTGGTGGCATATGTCTGTAATCCCAGCTTCTCGGGAGGCTGAGGCAGGACAATCGCTTGAACCCGAGAGGCAGAGGTGTGGTGAGCCAAGACCACAACATTGCACTCCACCCTGGGCAACAAGAGCGAAACTTCATCTGAAAAAAAAAAAGTGGGGGGGAGATAGAGAGATCTGGATATGGATACCTTGATGCTGCTTCTGAGGACCCAGAATAAAATAGAAAAAGGCTGATACAGCTTGGCAGTTTTTGCCTTAAGAAGAAAAGGAAAGCATAGAATGTGTATTCAGTGTTCTAGCTTTGTGAAGAGCTGAGTGAAGAATGGATTTCCATCTTGCCTGTCTCAGAACGCTATTCAGCACAGCACTGAAATCCTATCCAGAGCAATTCGGCAAGAAAAGGGAATAAAATGCATTCAAATTGAAAGGGAAAGGAAGAAGAATTATGTCTGTTTGCAGATAATATGATCTTATATATAAAAATTATTATCAATTCCACACACACACGTTAGACTAATAAGTAAGCTCGGCAGTTTCAGCTTAAAATAATCAACAGCCAAAAGTTACAAAAGTTAGATGCATTTCTATATACTAACAATCATCCATCTATAAGGGAAATGAAGAAAATTCCATTTACTGTGTCATCAAAAAAATGATACACTTAGGAATCAACTTAACTAACTAACTAAAAGATTTACACTAAAAACAAGAAAACTTTGCTGAAAGAAATTTTAAAAGACACAAAAAAATGAAAATAAATCTTATATTAATGGTTAGATGACATAAGACTGTTAAAATGTCTGTACTACTCAAAGCAATCTACAGATTCAGAGCAATCCCTGAAAAAATCTCTTCATAAAGCTATTTGGCATTCAAATAGGAAATACATTTTTTGTACAGAAAACATAATTCTAAATAGAAAAAAAAAATTGAAAGTTCCTGTGAAATCATTAGAAAACCCAAAGAGACAAAACAAGAGGAACAAAACTAGAGGCATCATACTTCCTGACTTCAAAACTTATTACAAAGCTATCAAAATCAAAACAGCATGGTTCTGGCTTAAATACAGACATATATAACAATGAAACAGAATCAAGAGCTCACAGATAAACCCATGAGTATATATTCAAGTGATCTTTGACAAGGGTGCTGAGAATACACATAGGGAAAGGAGAGTCTGTTTTACAAATGATGCTGGGAAAATTGGATAGCCACATGCATAAGAATGTAACTGGACCCTAATCTTAGATAACACACAAAATCAATTCAAAATGGCTTGAAGATTTAAAAGTAAAATCTGAAGCTGTAAAACTTCTAGAAGAAAACATAGGGTGAAAACTTCATAACATTGGTCTTGACAATGATATCCTGGATATGAAATCAAAGGCACAGGTAACAAAAGCTAAAATAGACAAATGGGAATATATTAACCTGAATATCTTTTGCACAGAGAAATAAACAGTCCACAGAGTATAAATGCAACCTACAGAATGGGAGAAAATAATTGCATATATCTCATATATCTGATAAAGAGCTAACCAAAACATATAGTAAACTCCTACAATTCAATGGCAAAAGAGCAAGTAACCCAATTTTTTAAATGTGCTAAGGACTTGAATAGACATTTCTCTAATGAACACATACAAATGAACAACAGTATATGAAAAGATGTTCAACATCACCAATCACCAGAGAAATACAATTCAAAATCACAATGAGATATCACCTCACACCTGTTTAGATGTTCATTAAAAAAAAAAAAAAGAAGCAAGCATGCAGAAAAGGAAGAAAGGAGAGGGATGAAGGTAGGAAGGAAAAAAGAAAGGAAGGGAGGAAGGAAAGAAAATCATTTTTGACAAGATGTGGAGAAATTGGGTCTCCTTATGGAATATAAAATGTAAAATGTACACTGCTATAGAAATCAGTATGAAGTTTCCTTAAAAAGAATTAAAAATAGACTACCACATGATTCTGTATCCTACTTCTGTGTATTTATCCAAAATAGTTAGAAACAGGATTCCAAAAAGATATTTGCGCTCCCACGTTCAATGAAACATTATTTATAGAAGTCAAGAAGTAGAGAAAACCAAGTATTCGTCGGTAGATAAATTTATCTTTTTAAATATGCCACACATACAAAAGAGTATTATTCTATTCATCTTTTTAAAAAGGAAGGAAATCCTTTCATTTGCTACAAAGTGGAAGAATCTTGAGAACATTATGTTAAGTGAAATAATTCACTCACAGAAGGATAAATACTGCGTGATTCTACTTATATGAGGTGTCTGAGTAGACAAATTCATAGAAGCAGAAAGTAGAATGGTGGTTTCCAGGGGATAGAGGGAGGAGGAAATGGAGATTTCTGTTCAATATATACAGAGTTTCAGTCATACAAGATGAAAACTTTCTAGAGATTCACTCTATGGAAATAGACATATAGTTAGCAGCACTGTACTGCACACTTGAACATGTGTTAATAGGATAGATTTCATGTTGTGTGTTTTTTACTACAATTTTAAAAAAGTGTATCCACTATCCCTCCTCCTTGTCAATACTTAGGATTTATTTTTTTAAGTTACTTTTGCTGGTGTGTACTGTTATGACTTTTTTTACTTCAGCTTTTTGGACTATCTTGTCTATCCCATGGCTAAGTGAATTTTAGCTTAGTATGTTTTTATAGGTCCTATATTTTTCGGTTTTACCTCAACCCCAGACATTGTCTTTTTTATTTCCATGAATTATTATAATTCCTAATTTTTATTATATGTAAGATATAAAATTTGAATAATAAAAATAATGAGAGTAAAATACTAACAACCCAGCTTTAAAAACCCAGGTTAACCAATAACTTTTCAGTCACAATTTCCCCTAATTCCATCCCCCTTTTTTTCTTTTACATAGATAGGTATTTTGCTAAATTTTGTGCTTATTCTCTTGTCTATAAGGTTTTGTTACAATCTGCAAGAAACTTTGAATATTGTATTATTTAGTTCTTTCTTTGAGATCACATTTACTTAAATCTATATTTTGATACATTTAGCCACTGAATATTTTTCAAGTATCCAGTGCCAAAAAACAAGGCTTGGAACATTTCAATTGCCATAACATGTTCTTTTGCTATTTTGAAGTTAACCCTCTCTTCTTTCCTTCAGAATCTGGCAACTATTGATCTGACTTCTGTTCCTATAGTTTTGCCTTCTACAGGATGTAGTTTGTGTACAATATAGACACAGTCTTTTGTGTCTGGTTTCTTTTACTGAGCATAATGCTTCTGACATGCGTCCATCTTCTTACATGTATTCATAGTCTGTTCATTTTTGTTGCTGAACAGTAATCTCTGTGCACGGGAGTTGCAATTCGTCTAGTATTATTTAGTAACTGCTACCCTCTCCAATTTATAGTTTTAAGCCATTATTATTTATATTTTAAGTACATAGAGCCACAATTCCTACCTATATCTCAAAAGTTATTTCTTGCATCATTTTCATTATATATCCGTGGATTCAGAATAATTTGATTATTTCCTAGATCCATTATCTCATTGGAGGTTTCACAATGGTTATTAAATTAGTCATCTCTTCCTGCTTAACAAGAGATCCCAAAACCAAGTGGCTTAAAACAATAACCATTCATTATTGCTCATTAGCCTCTGGTCAGCTGTGTGGTTCTACTGAGGCAGGCAAAACTGATTGCAGCTGAGCTTGCTGAGGTATTTGAGCTCAGCTGCCAGACTGGCTATAGCTAGCTGCTTGAGGAAGAGATCCTTCTTCCAACTGTAGGGGTTTGTTCACATGGTGGTGTTAGAGTTCCAAAAATGAAAAGAAAAGTATGCAAAGCCATGTGAGCTTTAGGTTGAATTCAGAGTGGAGAAACAAACTGCATTTGTTGATGTGAAAGTCTGTAAAGTATCATTACAAAGGGATGCGTTGGATAATTGTGATGATTTTTACAGCCAACCATAGTTATTATTCTGTCATTTTATCTGAATTTATAAATTGGAAGTTTTATATTCTTTCCCTTATCAATTAGTTGTGACCTTGGAATATAGATCATACTGAAAAGGCAGAATGAATGTCTAGTTTTGTGTTTGTGTGAGTGTCCTGGTGGGGGGATCTATGTGGGTGTGTGTATGTGTTTTTTGTGTGAGGCTTGTATTTTTTTAGTCAATTTCATAAACAAAGAATTGATGCCGTCGCAACTTCCCATACCGACAATGCTTTTGGAGTCTTCGCTCAGATTAGCGGTCGTTGTCAGGTCCACTTCCAATGATTCGACTCAGCAGGATCTTCCCTTTTTAGGGTATATTTTATCGGTGATTTCTGAATTCCAGCATTCTTTCCTTTTCTATACCTTCCCCACAGCCTGTTCAGACATTTATGTGTTAACCTACAAATGCTTGATATAGTTCATCAGGATGAATATCAGGCTTGTCCTTTTTATGTGCTACAATAATGATTCACTCAGTCAAGAAACACATCCTTGGGTCATTTCTGATAGTAACTTAAATATGGTATTCAGACAACTGCATGTGAACTGTAACATTGATTATATACATAAAATGTATGCTTTACCCCTAGATTTTGCAGACTTTAAACATTTAGTTGTTTTTTTTTTATTTTCCTCTCCTATAGGTGTCACAAAACAAACCACTAGAATGGAAAGAAATTGTGAGACAACATAAAATTACAATGTCAGATTTTTCACTAGCCACCTACCTCAACCCTCAGTCCCTGTGGGAAATATACAGAGTGAAAAATTTGCAAATAAGCAGTGGAAACACACACATACACACACACACACACACACACGCACACAGAGACATACTTGCAAGTGGAATGTAACGTGAGCCAAATATGTAATTTTAATTTTCTAGAAATGTAGAAAAATTTTAAGTTTTCTAAAAATGTAAGTAGAAACAGGTGAAGCCCACTTTAATAACTTGATTTGCTTGACCCAAAATATGTAGGATCAAGAATTAATCAATTTAGAAAATTATTTTTGAGATATTTTCAGTCCTCTTTTTCATGTTCAGTATTGGAAATTGAATATGTTTTTAAACTAGCAGCACTTCTCAACTTGAAGCCACATATTAGTGCTCCATTGGTCACATATAGCCAGTGGTAATTATATCACACAACACAATGGAATCTAGAATAAGTATGCACTTTGTATTTCTACAATATCATTCCACCTTGGAAGTGAAGTTTTAATAGAATCACTTTAAAAATAACAAAAATAGCCAGGGGCGGTGGCTCATGCCTATAATCCCGGGACTTTGGGAGGCCAAGGCAGATGGATCACGTGAGGTCAGGAGTTCGAAAGCAGCCTTACCAACACGGTGAAACCCCATGTCTACTAAAAATACAAAACATTAGCCGGGAGTGGTGGTGCTTGCCTGTAATCCCAGCTACTTGGGAGGCTAAGGCAAGAGAATCACTTGAACCTGGAAGGCAGAGGTTGCAGTGAGCTGAGATGGTGCCATTTCCAGCCTGGGCAATAGGAGCGAAATGCCATCTCAAAAATAAATAAATAAATAATAAAAACTAAAAAAAAATCCATAATGAAAACAAAACAACCACACTTTGTTGTCCAATATGGCTACTGGTCTTTTTATAGAACCTGATTTTATTATATAACAAGTGTGGTAACCATGTAGGTAACACAGGTCCACACCTTTTACTTGTCTCTGAAGATTATACTCAATACTACAAATTCCAAGTTTTCCTGATCATCAAATAAACCTGTATCACTTCATAAAACTGAATTCATTATTCCAAATAATACTGCATAGAAATAAATGAACATTACTTTCCATTCAAAGGATAGGATTTAGTTACAGACTTGGAAATATTTTAAAGCATACTTTTCTATAAAATAGTTCCATAGCATGGATCATTGAACATAACAATGAAGGAAAGGTTCTGCTGTATCACTGTAAACATTTTAGATGCAGTATGAGGTTTGAAATGATATTTGTTCATCTTGTCTGCACAATAAAATATAAGTTTTATTATGAAACTCAGGAGCCTGTCTGCTGAATGCTATAAATTTCTTAGCCCTGAATAGAATGTCATAAACCTGTTGATACAGCTGAGAGAAAAATGGGAATTTGAAAATATGGTTATGCTTTACACAGAAGAAAGAACACTGTATACTGTTGCAGATTGGTTATTATATTCTCTAATTAAATTAATAAAATAGGAATAACACATGCAGTCCTCTAACGTGGGACCCTTCACTTGACCAAATACCTCTGTATACTATAAACGATGAGAAACAGTAGAAAAATATTCTTATTATGTGTAAAAACTATTCTAGGCACATTAAGTGTATCTGTACTAATTGTCACTGCAATATATAAAGAAACTATACATGTCCAATGTATATGTAGGGAAACATGATTTAACTCTTCCAAGGCCACTAAGTAAAAATACAGTGGCTTTCGGGAAGAATAAATCTGATTCTGGTGCCCAATCGTTTCTATTACAGTTTAATAGATTTTCTTTTATAATTACCTGACCTTATATTACAAATAAATATTGGGGAAAAAAGCTTGCAAATAGAAGGCACAGTTGGTGCTTTGGAATTGACAGTCAGCCATTTGCAGGCTAATAAATCTAAGAACCCAACTGTTAGTCTCATTGGCAGTAATGGAGCAGCTACTTTAGGCTCTGCATTTTTGGTTAATTAGAACACTTCTCAGGTGGTAAAATTGATAGCCTTCAGCTTGGTATGCTTTAAGGCCACCTGAGGCATGCTGTTATCATTCAGAAACCACTGCCTGATACATACTACTGATTCATCTACATAATTAGCTTAGCACTATAATTATCGAATTGTTTTCCAAGTAGGATATAAAATAAAATAAATAAATATATACTTTTTAAACGTTTAGTTTTAGAGTTTCCTTTATCTTGTCTATACTTTAGGCATAACAGAACTTACCGATATCCTCTAAACAAAAAGAGTTAATAATTCAATTATAACATTAACAACAATAACAAAAATAAATTAACAATGACTGATGTTCCAGTCATGCCAATTAGACGTTTGCATCAGTTATCTTGGTTTATTCCTTGAGCCTACTTGATGTTGTCATAACCACTGTCATTCCAGTTTTCCAGACGAGCAGACTAAACTTAAAGGTGTAATAGAATTGCCCTAAACCATACAAATTTTAAACGTTTGACTGAGATCCAAACCATAGTCTCATTCTTGCAATTTATATGTGTATATATATATATATATATATGCATTTTTATTAAGGCAGGTCTGGAACTCCTGACCTCAAGTGATCCGCCTGCCTCAGCCTCCCAAAGTACGAGGACTACAGGCATGAGCCACTGCGCCCAGCCAATATGAATATACATTAATTTTGCAAAAAACAAAAACAGGGTTTTAGCTCATACTGATAAGACATATTAAGTCATTTGTTGATATATATTAAAAGTCATTTATATATATATTACAAGTCAATATATATATAAAGTCATTTGACTAATGTATAATAAGTCATCTTACATTAAATGAGGGTGATGAATGTTTTATTTCAAATAGCATCTTCTGTGATGTTCCCCAATGTAGACAATCATTTTTGTCCACCTTGAGAAAGATAACTAAATTGAAAGCTTCTTGTTGGAAGTAAGTCACTAAACATCTAAAATATACTTTATCGAATTTATAAATCACTTTTGAATACAGTTGCTAGTTTTACTTATTAATGTTTGGGGGTTCACTAGAACTAAAAGCCTTTTGGAGTTTCTTTGGCCTGAGACGAGTAGATAAGCTTCAACATTTGCTATTTAGAGGTTATATGACTTTTTTAAAAAAGAATTGTAAAGAAATGTTTTAATCAGTTATTTATAAAACATCAGTTGTTTGAAAGCATGCTTTTCAAAGCATACTCTGTCTCAAAAACTGTATGAAACAGAAGGTACAGAAATGTGAAGGCAGCAGGAATGACAGATTAGGGACCTTACAATCAGCAAGAAGTTTACAGACTTGACAATGTGTGAGTTCTTTTAAAGATATTCATTGAAAATTTTGGCCCTTTTTTTCACAAAATCATTTCCTAAGATCATTCTAAAGATATTTTAATTTCAGGAGCAAGGCATAGTGGTAGATTTAAATGGCCACAAGTACTTTGCCGTTCTTTTCATTAAATTTGGAAATCTGTTTCCCAGTCTCTTAAATTGGACTGATCCAAACACTTGCTGTAACTAATAGAATCTATCAGAAGTGATGTTGTGAGAGTTCTAGATCTTAACTCGCAAAATATCTTTCTGTTTTTGTCTTTGCGCTTTTGGATGCCACTGTGAGAACGCTATGTAAGGAAATTGATGGAGCCTAATGAAGTATGACTGCCCATGTGGAAGATAACTGAGTGGTCCCAGATGACAGCCAGGTACAACGGCCAGATTTTTGAGTAAGGTCATATTTTTTTTTGTAACTTTTTTTTTTTAAGGGGTCCTGCTATGTTGCCCAGGCTGGTCTTGAACTCTTCTTGGGCTCAAGGAATCCTCCTGCCTCAGCCTGCCAAGTAGGTTGGATTACAAGCACATGCCACTGCCCATGGCGAGCAAGGTCATTTTCCACCTTCCAGTCCAGACAGCTCTGCAGCCTAATTCAGCCAATAAATAAGCTCAAGTTGACAGAAGATCCTCCTGTCCAGCTGACATCATCTTGGACGATAAATCAATATTGTTTTAAGACACTAAATTGTGGCATTTTTACTTGATAATAGTTAATTATCTGGACATTCTAGAGTTTTAAGCAGTTTATGAGCTTCAGAGGTTAATATCATAAAGCAGGCTTGGATTTTCACGCTCCATCAGAAGTCCTGAGTAGTGGCAATAGAGTGAATTTACAGTGTTAAGTGAAATGTTCAGAGTCCTGAGTGTATGGAAAAATATATAGGTGTAAACTTTGAAAGTTCTGTTTTTTCCTTTATTTTTGGAACAGGTTCTATGTCACCCAGGCCAGAGTGCAGTGGTGCAATCTGGTCACACTGCAGTCTCTGCCTCCCACCTCACCTTAGCCTCCCAAGTACCTGGGACTACAGGCTCACACCACCATTATCAGGCTATATTTTTGTATTTGTGGTGGAGATGGGGTTTTGCTGTTGCCCAGGCTGGTCTCAAACTCCTGAGTTCAAGTGATCAGCCTGCCTTGGCCTCCCAAAGCGCTGGGATTACAGGTATGAGCCCCCATGCCAGCGTGAAAGTCATTTTCCACGAATCAAAACTAAAACACTCTTATGGTAGATAGATGTTATGAAATATTTGTCAAAACCCACAGAATGTACAATACCAAAACCAAACCCTTATGTAAACTATGGACTCTGGGTGATAACAAGGTAACACTGTAGGTTCATTCATTGTAACAAATGCATGACTGTGGTGCAGGATGTCAATAGTGGGGGAGGTTGCACATGTGTGGGAACAGGGGGTCTATAGGAACTTTGTTCTTTCCACTTAATTTTACTGTGAACCTAAAAATTTTCTAAAAACTAAAGCTTATTAATAAAAAAAAACTAACATAGCAATGAGAATAGTGTTATTCCTTTTTTAATACATAGAGAGAAATTTACCTTTAAATATAATTAAATTTGTAGCCTTGTCAGAATTTAATCAAGTTTAACCATAACATGGCACTTAAAGAATATTGCTAAGTATGTTAATCGATCTTTCTTTTGTACTTCACATGATATAATTCACAAAATAGTCCAAATGATCTACAAAAAGAGAGAAAAATGTTATGGACTTCCACTTATGCATGAACACACACAGATACCTGGGGGAAATAATTCATTAGTCAATGAGCATCTCTATATATGCTAACAAACTAGAGTTCTGGGAAGAAAATAATGAATTAAAAGATCACTTGACAAAAATGCTTAATTATTTCAATACTTAGTTCCTCTGATGATATTTAGAAGTGGGAAGAAAAAGACATGCATGAAATGTGTTTGTGTGTGTATAACAGAGAGGGAGAAATAAAGAGAGATTGTAACTGACTATAAGCAGAACCGTTTTGCTTAATTGTATTTCTAGCCACTGCTGTTAACTTTAAATTGCCTAGCTGGAGTTCTAGAGCACTGAAATATTGAGAGACTATAGCTGCACAGTCACAGCAATTTTTAACTAAGATAAATTTCTAAACATGATCTAAATTTTGCTTTGTTTTGCTTTTGCTTCAAATGTGAAATGATCTTTTCCTTATTTGTAGATGAGGGAAGGTGGAATATAAAAAATGAGAAACATTTTATAGCTACTCAGTAATACGGCAGCAATAATGATAAGGTATAATATTTTAAATAAAATTTAGGGAAATCTTAGTAAGCCATGGAATTTAATTAAGACTTAATACGTTAGGGTTCATCAAATTATATTACAATGCAATGAGCTAATTTTGAAAAACATTTAATGTCATGCAAAAAACAATTTTGGGGCTGAGTGTGGTCACTCATGCTTGTAATCCCAGGACTTCGGGAGGCCAAGGCAGGAGGATTGCTTGAGCTCAGGAATTTGAGACCAGCCTGGCTGGGCAACATGACAAAACCCTGTCTCTACAAAAAACACAAAAATCAGTCAGGTGTGGTGGTGTGCGCCTGTGGTTCCAGCTACTCTGGAGGCTGAGGTGAAAGAATGGTGTGAGCCAGGGTTTTGGAGGTTGCAATGAGCAGAGATCATGCCACTGCACTCTAGCCTGGGCAATGGAGCCACACCTTGTCTGGAAGAAATAAAAATTGTCATTTTGATTACTAAAGTGATAATGATATTCAACATTTGTTGTATACTTATTTTGTGCCATAGACTGTTTGCCTCTGTTCACATACGTCATTTAATCCTTATAATAACCGTTTGAAGTAGATACCTAATTTACAGATTGGGAAACAGAGGCATAGATAGAGTCATTTATTTAAGGTCACATAGCTACTATATGTTGGCATTGGAGTTAAACACAGAAAAATTGACCCCATAACTCTTCATTACAAGGGTTCAAAATAACGTTGTAATATGACTAGCTGGAAATACCTCATGTTTTATATACTTTTTTACTCCTAATGTTTTCTGTGAAGAAAACAGATATTTTGATCAGCATTAACAAATAATTTTGTCATAAATTAGGTGATAATTAACACTCTTCCTGCTAGACCTGTTTCTTAGAGGCTTTTTTCTACCCTAGAAATATTTGTAGCTTAAATAAATAATACGTTAACCTAGTTCAGTAAATCAAGCAAGGCTTATACTTACATCATTACGGAATCTACGCATTACTACAAAGAAATCATGAAGGAACAAAAAAGTAGATTGAAAAACTAAAAGAACTTCTCTTTGCATTAAAAAGAAAAGAGTATGTCTCCAGGGAGACTGCATAAAATGCATCAAATTTTAACTGCAGAAATGAATGTTCTTAACTAAGATTGATATAGTACTTAATAAGCTAGAGATTTTAACATGGACATGTCAATATTCTTTCATCATGAAATAATTTTTGTGTTGTGATATATCTTCCTAAATTTCCACTACCAAGTTTATCTTAACTCCTATTTTCACATGGGGCCATCTATCCCATGATGTCTATGACTTTTAGAATCTCCATTACCATATACTACATTGGGCCTGGTTTATTGGTTTATTAATAATTTTCTTCTTTTTTTTTGCTTTTTATTTGTTTACTTTTTAGTCTGGAATCTTCAAAATTTACCATAAAAGAAAACTCTAAATTATTTGCTTACTCTATTACTCTAGTAAGAATTAAGCTGTTCCTATTGATTTTGGCTCATATCACATCATTCTGATCATTCTATGATGATTTTATTTGACTCAGAAGAAAGCCATCCTAAAAATTACTACTTGTCATCACTTCCCCTTATTCCCTCTGCTTATCTTATATTTTCCTAAATAGGCTTTTTCTCTGGGGAAATCGATGTCAGAATATTTAAAAATCTTCTCAAAGAGCTTTTCCCAGTATTTTACACTAAACACTTTAAAGCATCATAATAATGACAATATTTGCCAGGTACTATATTATCTCATGTAATCTTCCAAGGTAATTGTGAGTGAGACATTATTTTTCTGTTTTTGAAGGTGTACCAAAAACAAAAATAAGGAAAAACTGCACACAGAGAAATTAAGTAACATGCCCAAGGACACACAGATAAAGATGAGCAAGCCAAACTTACTCCAGAGCTTCAGAGAACACAAGTTTTATAGTATATTCTTCAGAAGATCCCTGAAAAGACAGCCAGTTTTCAAAAGCATAGCTAACAACTAAATCAGTTCCACTTATATTTAGAACCCAAATTTTGACCTCCATGTATTGTTAACCAAATTCTCATATCCTGATTATTAATCCCCCCAATCCCAATCCCAGTTCATCTGTGGACCTTAATCTTCATGTCTGCCTCTTTAAGCAACCCCTTTTTTTCATGCTATTGAGTCCTCGCTACTAGAGTTTGGGGTCTTTACATCTACCTAAAATGGTCATCCATAAAGATGGTCTACCAGAAACATCCATATTATGGTTGCTCTGCTTTATTTATGTTGTTTCTCGAGATTGTAATTTTCATCCTTTCTCCCTGGTTCTCTGATACATATAATTGATTTTGGCTCATTTTGTTCTGTCTTCTTGATCATATCCTTGAAGAGCCTTGTCACAGGCTGTAATTTCATTAAGTAGGAAATAATTTGTTTGTTTTGTGGCCATTTGAGTTCTTAATAATATTCTCATTGTCTGGGCATGTAAAAGTGCCATCTTTAGCTGACTGATGCCTTTATCCAAGTATATTTGAAATTCTCAGCTGCTTCTCGGATCTTTGACTTTGTTATATCATGTCTAGAACATTTTTATCCTTTTTTATATGTAGTTATATATATGACTTTATATTTTATATAAATTGGTGCCTTTATTTTGACAGGATTCAGTGATACAATTTTCAATTACATTAGGCTTCAAGACAATATTTCAAAATATTCTTTATAGAACACAGTTCCTGAAACATCTGTAAGTTGATAATTTGAATTCATGTAATAAAAATGTCACTTTAACTTCATCAGTTTTGTAAAATATGACATAATGAGTTTAATACAATAATTAAATACATTTCTAAAATATAGGTTAAATAACCCATTCCTATGGAACCCAGAGTAAAATAACTTCAGGTACACCCAAAGTTTTCCAAAACACTACCTTCACTCTGAAAAATGTAAAGCATTAAAATTAATTCTTTTAATGAGACTACATATTCACCGAGGTACGTTGATAGAATTAAACAGGGTTTGGATATGCATTTATTATTATCTGGCTATGTTTGTTGATTCCTCAGATTCTAATCAAACTTTCTGCAGGTATTTTCAATTACTATTTAATTATTTTACAGTGTATTTGCTGTGTGCCTCTCATTAAATCAGCAGCCATTGATTTCATCTGTCCAAACACTTCAGATGAGTTTTTTGGCTCACTTCTCTCAAATCCTGGCAGCTCTGAAATCCTCAGCATATCCTTTGAGATATGACAAAAAGAAAAAAAAAAAAAAGTTGTTTCTACATTGCTTCCTTCTTGAGTTCTCTCCTTTTTAAAAGAGACATTGACACCTGTATGCTTAATAAGAGTATGGTGGTCATAATGATGCAGCATCTGGATAAATGACTCCTAGCGGACAGATGTTTTAAAAATGTGAGTGGAGTTACCACATAGAAGAAATAAGGTGTTGGACAATTGAGCTTGGGTTATCATAATAAATAATTTAATATTTTAGGGCTGCTTTATTATAAGAACAAAAGCTTATTGTGTAAATCTTCAGAGAGGTGAATCAAGATCAATTTGTAAAGGAGTCAGATACGTAGACTTAGTATAATTACACTAAAGAGTAAAATGAATAAAATATGAAATAATATACCATGTCAAGAGCTTTTAGTCACTGCATTTCAATACAATTCAACAAACACTTATCCAGTCCCAACAACAGGCACTATGGCACTGTGCAAGGAACAAAGATATTATCAAGATTAATACAGCACAATATCAAGTCAGGGCAGATCTCTGTGCAACTACCTCTAGTCTTAAGACGTTTTCTATTCTAACTACGGGTCCTGATTCTGCAGCATCTCATTACCTCCTGCAGTTTTGGCAGTTAACACCGACTATTAAAGCTCCTGTTTCTTACTATCCTGGTTTCTAATAACATTTATCTCAGTTTTGTCACTCTGACCCAAAGCAGTTGAACATGCTTCACTTAATTTTCTTCTGTCTTTATGAGACTAGGCCAAGATAATTTAATAGCACTTTACTAAAGATTCAAAGATAATAAAAGAGTATTATTAAATGGATTAGGCAAAGAGTTAAGATTAGCAAACAAATGTGACAGAAAGTAAGATCTACAACTCTGACACATCCTGTCTGAGTTTTCACAGCATGGTTCTCAGGCCTAAATGTTCATTATAAATCATTTTAGAATCTTATGAAATATGAAGATTTTGTGGTCTGAGGTAGGGTACGATCTCCCAGGTGATGTGGCTTCTGGTATTAATGTTCTGTTGACTACTGAGTAGTGAGGGCTTCTTAGATGCCTTAAGAGTCTAAGGGGTTTCTTGCCTCCTGTCACTTTTTCTGTGTCAAAATTCAGTTTCACCTTAGAGTACCCTTCAGCACACATGATCTGCTCAGACTCTAGTTCAGAGTGAATGAAGAACTAGGAAGAAAATAAAGTGCCCTCTCACCCTCAAATACTATCCAACTTCCCAGGTCATATTTTTTGAGTAGCTAGGGCTACAGGCATGTGCCACCACCATGCCTGGTTAATTTTAAAAATTTTTTGTAGAGACAGGGATCTTGCTTTGTGGCCCACACTGGTCTCTACTCCTGGCTTCCAGCAATCCTATTGTCTTGGCCTCCCAAAGTTCTGGGATTAAAGAAATGAGCCACTGTGTTTGACTTTCCTTTTCTAATAAAATGTTTTTTTTTTTTTTTCAGTATCTTAAAACTAGAGAATCCTCTGTTCAAATAAAATCGCTAAAGTAAGTGTAAAGAAAGCCAAGCAATATAATTAGGGCTCCTCTTTATAAAGAGATAAAGTGAATAGCTGTGCAGCGAAGGAGTAGCAGACACTTATCAGAAATACCACATAGCACAGATGCAAAAAAGATGTTTGAGAGGAGGTAGAGGCGGCTTAGATAGGCCTCATCCCAAGCAGAAGAACACATGCAATCCCCAAACTTTACTAACCCACAGGTGAGGCCAGGCATAGATGTGTTTAGGCGCTGTGGCCATCTTTCCAGAAGACTGAAGTCCCATACTCATGGCAAGCACAGAACATCTAAGAGACTATGGATCAATGAAAGTCCTCTGGTTGAAGAAGTACTTTTATTAGAATGGGGCCTCAGAGCCCAGTGACTTCTATCAACTTGTTCTTCTATTGAGCCCACCATTCAGAGCTGCTAAGCCAACTGTCTGCTATATTGCCAGAAGACAGAATAAATTAGTGTACAGCGCCATGTATTCGTATATTTTCAGCACGTCTTCCTTCCTTATCTGTATATAAAGGAAAATTTTAAACAGCTTACCACTACAAAGTCCCTTTTGTCACTTAATGTAGCATAGACATATACTGGACACTATGGGGCGAAGGTCATTGTGGGTATTATGAAGGGTAGCCAAATTCTATCTATAACATTACACAAACACCAAAGAAACTTTGTGTGGCTGTAATAGTGTCAGGCACAGTAGACTCTACTATAGAGATAAAGGAGACAATTCGTAATGTTTAAAGGGTCAGTTAAATGGACAGAATAGCAATCACAGCTTTGTCCACAAGGTGATGGTAGGCATGAATCAACAAATAAAGAAAACACATAGTACTCAAAGCCTTATAATTCAAAATAAATCCAGTTACAGTTATTTTTTAATCAAAATGTAGGAGAGATTTTAGAAAAAAAAATCTTAATAGCAGACAGAGGAAAAGATAGCTCATATGCAAGGAACAACAGTAGACTCTAAAACAATACTAACTAAAATTTAAAAAAGTAAAATAATATCCTCAAAATTCTATAATATAATATTTATCAATAAATAAGCAGGAACCCAGCAAAAATAGTATTAAAAAAGAGAAAAACCAAAAATATTTTGGATGAACAAAATTAGAGATAACTACATAAGTATCCTCATTAAGTTATTTTAAAAAACATACTTCAGTAATATGAAAAAAAAAGATACTAAAATAAGTATCAGATAAATAAAAGTTGTCATGTGTTTAAATTTTACCACTGAATGTATACAAGCTATAATGCAGTCTTATATATTTTGCTAAAATATTCAAATAAAAAGTATGAAAATGCTCGCATGTCACAAGAAGGAAGTGTTTTAGCTCCTTTATTGTTCTGGAAGAAGTTAAAGTATTGATTAATTCAGGTACTGCCTATTCATAGATGCATGAGAACATTTCAAGAAGAGTAAATTCAACCAATCAGAATAAAAGGCAAAAAAAAATAAAAGCATGGAAGTTATGGTGAGACATATAATGGGAAATACAAGTTAAAAATCAGAAACAATTCTCCCTGTTGAAAATAGAAGAGACTTTCCACATTCTCTTTTCTTAGAGCAAGTACTCAGCATTGCTTACATGGAACACATGTATATAATGGGTTGTATCTGTTTTACTGTAGAAAAGGGTGAAAATCATTTATATCTTTGCAATCTTTTAGGAAATTGGTCACAATGCACAGTATGTTCTGGATTATTGCTTATTTAATAATAACATCGTTTTCTATTTTCCTCACTTTGTAGTGAGGTTTTCTGGGTTAGTGGGAAATTTTGGTTTTAATTTCATTTCCCCAACAATTCTGACGATGTCTGAAAGACCCTAAACAAAAGGACATCTGAAGGTCTGTGGCCACACAAAAGTCAGTTCTTTTTATGTGGACACATTAACATATTTACTGAGACTCTTATATAGGCCTCATCCCAAGCAAATGAATTACTGATATTTATGTATTTATGCAATGCATTGAATTCTAAAGGAAAAAACTGATTCAGAATCCCAGAAGAAAAGATTGAAAAAATGGGAGAGGAAATTGGAGAACTAAAGATACTTTCCCTTTTACAGAAACCTCATGCTTCCTTTTTGGGGTGTCCTTGCTCCCTCTGCTTCTCCTGCTTGTCTCCCCTCATCCCTATTGCCTCCAATTCTAGCCACTGCCACTGTCTCAAACTAACTCCCAGGAAAAGGGAAGTGACGGACTGTTCCCCTCATTGGTAGATTCTCTGTAAAGAGAGATGAGGGCACAGCGTCTTTTACTGAAAAGAATCACCTGCTGTGTTTGAGGACATGGTTTGTGTGCCTTGTGGCCTACTCCTGAGCCACTCCATGTCTTAGCCCAGAGTCCATTGAGGAGTCCCTTAATAACCGCACATCTTGTAGCTAGGAAAGCAGATATGATAAAGATACCGAAGGAATAATGAAGAACTTGCATAGAAGCTGTGATCTTGTCTGACAATAAGAAAGAGAGTAGCTGCACTGTTTACTTAGAAAAAGCCAAGCTGACTAGGTGTTAAACTGATGAACGTCGCCACAGGAAGGGAAACCAAAATGCCATGTATTTTACTTTTTTTTTTAATTTGAGGAAACCCAGTCTTTTTCATTCAGATCCCAGCAAGCTAACGTGATGGGGTCCAGAAGATCACCACATCAAGAAATCCCGTGGCCAAGGAAAACCAGCTGTCCACTATCCCCACAATGGTGGAAGAACTAAAGGTGTTAGCGATGCTTCAAGAGCAGTGGCCAGAAGCCAGGCTTAAACCCTTCCTGGTAAGATGGGCTGGGAGAGGTTACAGCCATGTACCTAGAAGGCAGATGAGTCCTTCATTGATTTCCATAAGCAGTTTGTTGAGATTTTCTGAAAATTCACTGGTATGAACCCAGAGGCAGATCAAAATAATACTCTAGTCTTAGCAACCTTTATCTCATTTCTGCTTGGTCTACATTAGGGCTATCCTAAGCCAAGTTAAAGAAAAGGTGGTAGGAATTGCACAGTCAAGAGTCTAAAGTAGGGAATACTGGCATATGGCTCAAAATTGGAAAAATATTGGAGGTAGAAGAGAAACTGGTAAACCATATATGTCAATACTTTCCCTCAGTATTATCTAATTTTGTCTTTTCAGATAGCTAGCTAGCTAGCTAGCTGGATATTCTGTAATTTCCTTAGAAATTTCTCATTTTCTATTTGGTGGTGATAGATCAACACAAACGGTTGGCATTTTGGGTCAGTTTTCTACTTTTTCTTCCTCTCTAATTCTCATATAGGTAGGTTCTCTTATTAAGTGACATGTGTTTTTACTTTCCCTTTATTCTTCAGTAAATCTATTGGAGAGAAACTTTTGTGTAACATAAAGCTGTTGTATTCTTTAATCCAGATGGGGTGTCTATGGAAGAAACCCATTGGGGGAAATGTCCCGGATTTGGTTGCTATGTGCCTTCTGAAAGCAAAAAGGTATGGCAGAGAAATTTCGCACTCTGCTAGAAAAGCATGCTGATCTAAAACGAATCATTGCATCACCTTGGGCCCTAGGAAATAGTGATACTGCTATTATATGAAATATAGAACCAATAAAAAATAGTTTACCAAAAGCATAAGCTATGGCCATGTGCAAAACAATATCCTTTGTCAAGAGCTTAATTAAAAAATAATGAAACCAGTTATAAAAAAATAAACAAGGAATGATATTTTAAAAAAGCACTCACCCTGTAATAACTCCATACTTCTAATAAAGGAAGAAAGGTTAATTTAATGAAGATGACTGACTACTGCATACATTTGGACAAGATTCTACCCACTCATCTTTGTAATTCTTAACTCTTAAACTAACTGGACTTAGGACTTCATTACCATCTTCTGCAAAGTATTTTTCTGTAATAGATATGTTCTGCAATTTATTATCCTTCCTTCTTTCTTTCCTTGGTTCCTTCCTTTCTTTTTGTTCCTCTAGTGGGTGAGTCTAAATTATTGTTTGCATTTGCTTATGAAAGAGTCCAGTATTTGTGGTCAAAAAAAAAAAAAGAGCAGAAGTGTTTGAGGATTCTTCTACTATTTTCTCTAGTCATTCACAAAATATAAAATACAATAAAATAAAAAAAATCTGCCCCACCAGAAGGATCTACAATTATTCAAAATGTGGATGAGTTTTGGTAGCTTCAGAAACCAGAGAGTAATACAAAATTGATCATTATGGCTTTGTTACAATTCTTTGCTTCAAAGGGGTACAAAACCCCACTAGACGAATTGCAATATTACCAAATGGAAGTAAAATCTTTGGAAAATCAGTTATCAGCTGTAGGCTATAGAGTGTTAGGTCCAAGAATCAGCTCTTTTTGCAGGTAAAATGTCCTACTACAAAAACAAATAGACAAAACACTTAGGCACTTTATGGGACTTGTGTAATATTGTAGACAGTAAATTTTAGCTTTTGCAGAGTGGTAAAACCTACTATGGAGCAATTGAATGATAATCCTCCAGATCCTCTGGTTTGGTCTCAAGAATTTGAATAGGCTTTTCAACAGTTGAAATAGGCTATGGCCTCTCCCTCAGGTTACAAATTTTGAAAAACTCAATCTGATTTATTTGATATTTATATTCATATTGCATATCTGATAATAGTTATTGATGACAATACACTCAGGAAAAATAACATGGCCTAGTTAAGGCTTCCTAGTTGTGATGTACAAAACCTGTAAAACTTATGTTTTGTCTGGAATTAAGTCTGCACAAGCAGATGAGTTAATAGCAGTTAGTAGAACTATAATTTTTTAAATCTGGACTTAAAGTAAATATATATTCTAATAATGAACATATACTTGGTGTCAATAAAAAGCAATAGAGGAATTTTTTTAAGGGAATTTCATTTTACTTCAATGAGAACTGGAATATCTATTGAAAAATTGGTAGATTATTTGTTAGAGGCTTTAGAACCGCCTGCTTGGATGTCAGTAGTTCATTACACAGCTCACGCATTATAGGGTGAAATTTCTAATGGTAATAATTTTGCTACAGAATTGCAAAAGCTGATATACTTGGCAAATCCCAAGCTTGGAAATTCATCTTTTAATAAAACAAAAAACATTTATTCATTTTCAAAAAATTTTTTTACAAAAGAAATGGACAAATGAATGATTAAAGAAGCTAAAAGATATTTATCTGGACTATGGAATTTGCTAAACAAAATAATTTCTATACCATAGTTTCTAATTAGCTTGGTTAGTATTGTTGTGTCATCAACAAAATTATCTGACTATAGGAGAATTTTAAAGGTAGTAGACTATCACTAAGCCTAACAAAAAGATAAAGTTATTGAAAACATTTAAGAAATGTGTTGTGTGTTTACAGAATTCTTACAGGTTATTCCCAAAATAAATGCAGAAATCTTTTCCTGACCAACTTCACTGGTAATCTGGTGTCAGTTGGATTTCATAGAACTAATCTTCACAAAAAGTAAGAGCTTTAATTAAGTTCTGGTTATATGATGTCTGGATGGTCCAAAGTCTTTCCTTCTTTATAAGCCAATAATCAGACAGTGATAGAATACATGTAATTCCTGCTTTTAAGATACCAGAGCACATCGAATAAGACAACAGAAGTCATTTCATTTCTATTGTAAATATTATGTAAATATTTGCAGATTCCTAGGATATTCAGTCCTTTGAACAAGCAGAGCAAATGAATCCAACTAAAAATCAAAATAAGCAAATTCATTGGCTAAGATTTTGCAACCTAGTGTGTAAAAATGGCCTAGAGATTTACTATTAGCCTTGTTAAAAATTACACTGACACTAAGAAGCATACGTGGAATCTTTCTTTTCAGATTTATGTGTGACAGTCCCATGAATTCCGGACAGAGACCATATATTATACGTGATTTAATGGAATTCTCTCCATCCTGTTCAAGGGCTTTTCCCTTCCTTAGAATCTGGAGGCACAAAGTGATAAGGACCTGGAAGAAACAGCTGGGAAAAGTCTGCCAGCTCAATTGAACAGAAGATTTTGTCTACGTAAAACTAAAACAGGCTATCACTGAACAGGGCTGGGAGAGATCAAGTGTTGTTAAGTACCCACATAACTATCAGAGTGGCTTACTACCTTCACAATTCTCCTATATTCACATCATTTTGTTGATGACACAACAATACTAAGCAAGCAAATAGAAACTACGGTATAGAAACTATTTTGTTAGAAAAAATAAAACAAAAAACAAACAAACACAAAAAGAAACTATTTTGCTTAGTAAATTCCATATTCCAATTAAATTTCTTTTAGCTTCTTTTATCATCCATTTGTCCATTTTCTTTCATAAAAAATATTTTCAAAAATGAATAAATGTTTTTTATGTGGGAGAGGGAGGGAAGCCAGTGGATTCTCGCTTTCCATGAGAGGCTAGCACCTCTGGATTCCTGGACCATGATTCTCACAAGAGACTTGAAACCTAAATTTTCTACAGTAGGAAATATTGGTAGTAAACTAAACCAAAAGGAAGTGTTTAAGCAAAGATACTGCAAATCTTATAGATATCTTGCTGTCCTATTCACAGTTGGATTTTTTCTAAGTATTAAAAACCACATTTTACTGGAAAACAAACAGAATTGATTATAGAACATTTTTGATCTGTATTCAAAGTAATGCTTCCTAAAATTTCATTTCTGATTAGCTTTAAACTGTAATCAGAATATAAACAGGATCGGGATTTGTAAATTCAAAAACCTGGTTACTGACAGAAAAAATGTGAGAAGCACCTTCATGAATATTTTTGTAAATAACAAAGTAAAAGTAAATGATAGACATTTCAATACAACTGAAGCCCTACATTTGACCAAAAAAATGTTTTGTTAACTGGTTTGATTGGGTGACGATACACTACACAAGAAGAAATCTGTCCAGGTTTTGGCTTATCCTGTAATCCCAGCATTTTGGGAGGCCGAACCTGGCAGATTGCTTGAGCTCAGGAGATTGAAATCAGCCTGGGCAACACGGTAAAACTCCATCTTTACCAAAAATACAAAAGTTAACCAGGAGCGGTGGCATGTGCTGTTGTCTCAGCTACTTGGGAGGCTGAGGTATGAGGATCACTTGAACCTGGGAGGTAAAGGCTGCAGTGAGCCGTGATCCTGCCACTGCACTCCAGCCTTGGCAGCAGAATGAGAACCTGTCTTAAAAACAAAACAAAACAAAACAAAAAAAAAAAAACAAAAAACGTCTATCTAATAGAGAAACAGAAGTCTGGCATTTACATTCAGAGACTGCCCAAACCAGGTCTAATATCACTCGATTCCCTTTGGAATGAAAGTTCTCTCCAGTCCCAATAGATCAATAAAGATGATTTTGTGTTATTTATGGAGATTTGGTTGACTGTTTTAATCCTATACATAGGGTCCAATTCTTGTACCTTCTTTCTGTGTTGTTTTGACTGAAAATCACAGAGTGCTTTCATCACTCTGTGACCCAGTGAGCTACAGGTGTTTCCTGAAGGCTTGAATCCAAAAAAGGGACTTGACAATTCATTCCCAGGCACTGATAAAGGTATCTAGGTTGTTGCACAAACATCATCCCAGACTCAGCCAAACTTCTTAAATCTTCATATAAACTCCCTGCCCTGATGCCCTCACCATGGACATAGCTAGGTAGAACACCCCTTTTCTCTTGCTGTTCATGGTAAATTTCCCTATCAAAGGCTTTGAACTGATCACCCTGGCATTTAGTGCCTCTTTCTTTGGAATCTCAATGGGCTTCATCTGGGCGTGGTTTGGAGCACTCCCTTGTGGAAACCCCTGCTGCCACTTTTAAAGGTACTCCAGCCATGTGTTAGGCAGGATGAAACAGTTTAATTATTAATTTAGATTCATTGTAAAAAATAAAATAAAAAAAAGAAGCTCATATAGTGGAATAGTTCTAAAGGCCTGAAACAATTAGAGCCATATACGTTAAACACTGAAATTTCAGTATGTACCTTTCAATGGGTTCCTTATAAGATTTTGATGGTAGATGGTGGCTATGGATGTCTTTGCATAATATATCAGAGGAAACTATTTAAAAAGATAGAACAATGACTAAAGGGCTTAAATTGTTATATGAATCTAATGATACTCATGTGTTTTACTTCATTTTAGTCTTATTTCCAAAGCATTTTGGTTGCAATGCAAACATTACTTTTATAATTTATTTTTCTTTCCTTTTCCAGTAGGTGCATTGACTTGTCCCAACCTACCATTTCATCTGGAAGCACAATTTTACAAAATTTATATATCCATAATAATTGTCTCATTTATGCCATCTTTACTGGTGACACCCTACTTTTATTACTTTAAAAAAAAACAATTTTTAGAACAGTTTTCAGATTACAGAAAATTGAGAAGAAAGTACAAGGTTTCTACATACCTATTTTGCTCCTACAGTTTGCCTAACTTTTTTATATCACTTTTAAAAAGTGATATAATAATAGTTCAATAGTGTATTTCATTTGTTACAATAGAAGAATCAATACTCTTATGTCATTATTAACTAAATTACATAGTATGCATTCATATTTGCCCTTTGTGCAGTAAATTCTATGGACGTTATGTTGACAAATACATAATGTCATGTATCCACCATTATAGTATACAGAATAATTTCATTGTCCTAAATATTTCATGTGTTCCACCTGCCTGTCCTTCCTTTTTTCCTGCAAAGCCCGGGCAATAACTGACCTTTAGTTTGATTCTCTCCAGTTTTCCTTTCCAGAT
The DNA here is from genome assembly GCA_963573385.1 of Cacajao melanocephalus. NCBI lineage: Eukaryota > Metazoa > Chordata > Mammalia > Primates > Pitheciidae > Cacajao > Cacajao melanocephalus. The sequence goes on along the minus strand of CAUYLG010062990.1, from coordinate 39,505 downwards.
TGTTATGTATTTGGAATCACATAGGATGAAGCATGTTGAAACTGACTTCTTTCAGTTAGCAAGATGCATTTAAGTTTCTTCCATGTCTTTTTGTGACTTGATAGCTCGTTTCTTTATAATGCTGAATATTTTTTTTTGTATGGATATGCCACAGGTTGTTTATTCACTCAGTCATTGATGGTCATTTGGTAATTTTTAGTTTTTGGCAATTATGAGCAAAACCGCTATAAACAATTGCTGGAAGGATAAATTTAAAAAAACTCTATAAGTAGGCATGTCATATACAAACTGTAGAAAATCAAATACAAAGAAAATGTTGAAAGAAGGCAGTGAAAATATTTCCAAATCCTTTCTTCTGTTTCTTATAACATTGCTGTAATTCATTTCACTTATTGATGTTACAAAAAACAAATACATTATTGCTAATATTATTTTGAACAAACTTATCCATTAGATAATAAGAAAAAATGTATTTTACTTTCATATACTTCTTCTTTAACACTCTTCATTTCTTTATGTAGACAGCAGTTTCTAACCTATCATTTTTCTTTTCTTGGGGGAACCTCCTTTAATATTTCTTGCAAGGCAGTTCTGCTGAAAGCAAATTCCCTCCAGTTTTCTTTTTTTGAGAAGTGTTTATTTTTTCTTTCACTTTTGAAGGATAATTTCACTAGATACAAAACTCTAGGTTAATGGTGAATATTTCATTCCATTCTTTTCCTGCTTGCCTAGTTTCTAAGGAGAAATTCATTATAACTCTTACCCTTCTTCCACTGTAGGGAAGGTGTTTCCTTTCATTGCCTTCTTTCAGAATTTTATTTGTCTTTTTTTTTAAACATTTTGAATATTATATACCTAGTTGCAGATTTTTTTCAATTATTTTATCCTGCTTTGGGTTTTTAAAGGTCCTCTCCGTGTGGTTTTTTGTATGACGTATTTTAGGAAATTCTCAGCCATTATAACTTGAAATACACTTTCTCGTGTTTCTCCTTTTGTAATTCTAATTACACTTACGTTATACATATTGTTTCCCACAGTTCTTTATAAACCGAGTTTTAAAAAAATAATTTTTCTTCTTTGTTTTTGCGTTGGGAAATTACTACTGACATATCTTCATCCTCACTCACCCCTCCTTGGCTCCGCCCAGTCTACTTATAAAACCACCAAAGGCATTCATTATTTTTATTATAGCTTAAAAAAAAAAAAAAACTATCCTAGCTTTCCTCTTTGACTCTTTCTTAGAATTTTCCTCTTTCTGCATACATCATGCATCTTCTTTCACATGTTGTCCACTTTTTTCATTAGAGCCCTTTGCAATTTAATCATAGACATTTACAATTCCTCTTCTGATAATTTCGATCTCTGAAATCTGTGTGTCCAGTTCTGTTGCTTGCTTTGTTTCCACAGACTGTATTTCTGCTTCCTTACGTCTTATCATTTTCAATGAAAGCTGGACATGATGTAGCAGGTAAAAAATAGAAACTGAGGTAAACAAGTCCTTAGTGTGAGGTTATATGTTTATCTGGAGAGGTATTAGGCTGTATTTATTGTGTTTAGTGTTTTCTGTAGCTGAAGTCATCAGAGGCTAATTTTTTTCTGGCGTCCTTGTTTCTGCCTTTTTTGTGATCTTCAGTTTCCTTAGAGATTCAATGTTAAATAGAAACTAAACTTTGCAGTTATTTCAGCTGTAATTTTGTTATTATAAAAAAAAGCCCTATTGATGTGGTGGCAAGCTGGAAGAGAGGTGAAAAATTATAATTCAATCACTAAATCTTAGTCTATTAAGACTTTGTCTTTTGGTCTGTGACCTTCCCAAGTGCTTGTCAGTTCCCCCTTCCCCACTGCCAACACTTAGTTGAGAAAGCCTTGACGATACAGCTGAAGTCGACTTTTCCCTTGATCCATGTTGATGATTAGAGTGTTTCTCTTTTTCCAGGTCAACCCTGGTCAAATGCTCTCTTTTGACGATAATCTCTATTTTTAAGGAGAACAGAATGAGCTGGCTATATTTTAAAAGGTTACTTTTCCTTTACTCAGAGCCTGGAGGGGATTTTTTTCTCATTGTCGACCTGAGAAACTGGCGACTTTCTTGGAAGGAAAATTCATAAAAGTGTGGGGCCTCCCTAACCCAGAGTCCCTAAAAGTTTTTCTCTTTCTAACTAGCCAGGGCTCAGTCTTCAGCACTTAGTAATTACCCTTTAAGTGTTTCTACCAGTTGTTGGCTCCAGCAGTTGCTTCTGCTTGAGTTAAACTGTGTTTCTCTGTATTCTCTAGTTTTGGTGTTAGTAATTTGCCCTGAGACCTCAATTCCCTGGTCGAGCTAAGGAGAGTTGTGGATTTTTGTTTGGTTATTGGTTGTGGAAAAGGAAACTTGCCAAACTGGAACTAAAAGTCTAATTACCATTAGAATGTGAACCACTCAAATTATTCATCAAGCCCATTGGTAAAAATACAAGTAAGTGCTCCACTTGTTAAGTTTGGTTTTAGTCTGTACCTGGGTGCACACTACAACTCTGTTTTCTGGCCCTCTTCACATCTCTCTCTCTCTTTCTTCTCACCAGAGTGCAAAGAGATGTCTGGATCTCTTAAACATCAAACAGCCATATCTAAAACCAACCTTCCATCCTTTGCTCTTGCTCTCTTGAGACCGCTCACCATTATTGTGTACATACGGGGCTCCCTTGAGCAATGACATCCTTCTCAGTGTTCCAAAGTCTCCCTCCTTTCAGCTTTCCCTACAGCGTTTCCGTTTCTTGTGCTTGACTTTGTCTCAAACATGTTGTTATAGCCCTGCCCTACTTTTGGTGTCCCAGATGTTTTCTTTGTTTCTTTTCTACTCTTATGGGAATAGAAAAAAAATATGGACTTCCTATATATTTTGAGTTGAATGGGATATCTCATAACATTGATTTTTCTACATCCTAAAGTTTGTAAAGACAGTGAGTTTTCAACTCTGCAAGAATGAGAAGATTCACTCATGTTCAAGTGTGCTAAATAATTTTAAAACCTAATTTCAGAAAAGGATGTTTGTTTTCTACTTGAAACTTAAAAAAATAAGATTTTAAATGGCAGTTGAGGTTAAATGGTTATATTTTTGTTCTAGCATATATGAACCTTCCTCCTACAGAATTAAACCCATTAGTCTTACAGGTGAAAGACAAAAGAAAAAAAATATGGAGTATAAAAATAAAATAAGATTTATTTCAAAAAACATTGTCTCTATATATGCTCAGTGAGTATTTCTATTATATAGTAATTTTCCACAAATTTTCTTCTGAGTTTCTTTTTCAATTTTTCTTATCTTATGAATAAAGTTATAAAGCCTCAAATACGTCAAAAATAAAGTCATCATATTTCTCATGTAGGAAATAGAGCTTATTTAGACTCAACAGGTATGAAAATAAAATAAAATGAATTAGACTTTAACTTCAAGTTTTAGCATTCTACTCTAGGCCGTATTTTAAGAGATGTGAAAAATATTCTTTCAAAAATGAATAACACTGAGCGATGCAATCAATGGCAACAATAAAACGTAATTGGCTGATTTTCAAAGTGGAAAAACTTTTGATTGCATATATGCAAGATCAGACGTAGCAAATCCATATGCGTGCAAACCAAGCAACAATTTCAAAAAATATGTTGTCTCAGTTCAAAATGAATGAGATGTGGCTGAGTGCTCCATCAATGTAAAAGTTTGTAGCAGGAGTAAGTTTTGGCAGACTGCTTCTAGAGGCAGTTGTAGAAAAACCAGTGTAATGAGTAGGTGTGATAGAGATTTGACAAGTCAAAAAGTAAGTGAAGGATTTTTAAAGAAAGGGATTAGTACATCTGAGAGCTGAACAGCAACAGAGGGTTAACTAAAAAAGCAGAAACTGGATGTGTGTGCCAGTCAGAAGAAACGTGGGTACAGTTCCAGTGCCAGGCACATACCACAAGGTGAGGAAAATAGACAGCTAAATTGAAGCAGAGGGTATCAGGGAGCATCAATGAGACAAGCCCAATTATAAAAGGCTTTTGAAGTATTGTCTATTTTATTGAAAGCAAAGAATGGCAATTACGAATGTAAGTATCAAGGATTATTGGAGGCAAATGAAAGTATTTTGATCAAAGTCATATATCTAAAGGATAACTCTGGAAGTCATGATGAGACAAGACATAAAGAGAAAAGAATAGATAAAGGTAGTCATTAGGCAATTATTGTAGTACTTAGATAAGAGGGAAAAATAGCTTTGACTAGGATGGAAGGAAGAGATGAAGAAAAGTAAGTCAATTAAAGAGATGTAGGAAGTGAAATATATAATACCGGTTATTTTAATCATCAGGTTCTGTGGCATATCAAAAGATTTGAAAATCCTTCTGGCTTACAACAACAAACATGTGTTTTCATGCTCATAGGTCTAGAAATTATCTGTCATTTATGTGGTTTAGACTGGACTTGCCTGAACTTTACTGGACTCTAGGCTGCTACTGATTGGGTTTAGGGTTGCTCTATGTGCCTTCACTCTGAGGCTTAGGATAGAGTGTGCTGCTGCTTCAGACATGCTGTTTTTAAGGTGGTTCAGCAAAGTTCAAAAGGACAAGCTAAACTACATACAGGGTGTTGGCAAGTATGAACAAAACACTAACATGGGAAATGGTGTTGATATATAATCGTATTACAGGTGAATGTAGAATTTGATCCATTATTCAATCTACCAAAGTGTTGCATATAGCACAGTGATTATGGTTGAAGCAGGAGTCCAGAATGACGTCTATCTTTGCATAACTTATATGCATCATTCGATGAGTGATAGTACCATTGATTTCTATAAAAAGCAATGAAAAGAACCTAATCACGTAAGTGGAGTAAAAGAACAGTTTTGATATGTCAAATTTTAGTTGTCTTCTGAAGATCTAGAAGAATTCAAGTAGATAATTAAATATAAGCCTCAAGCTCAGCAAAGAGATAGATGTGGGGAATAAAAATCTCGATATCTTTAGGTAAGTGCTAATTTCCATTTATATATGAACATTTCCCAGGGATACTACAACGTGAGCAAAGGGTAGAACACAGGACGTATACTGAGAAACTCAACTATTTTATACTTGGATAGAGAAAACTACACCTGTAACCAGAGCACAAATGATTAGTTAAAAAGGAAAGAGAAAAAGTGGGAGATGACTTTGATATATAAACCAAGGAACAGAGAGTTTCATATTTGAGACAGTATCAAGATCAGGAATAAAGCATATCCATTGAATTTAGTTACATGAAGGTTTATTGCTGACCTGGAGTGAACAATCTTGGTGAGTGATAGGGTTTGAAATTATCATTATAGTAGTTTCAGACTGAGTGAGAAGTGGAGAAGTAAAGCCAATACTTTGGATATTTTTTAGAAGTTTCACTTAAAAAAGAAATAAAATGAGGTAGTTACTTGAGGGATAAGAGGATGGTAGAAAACATTTGTTTGAAGTCTTTTCTTTTTGTTTCAAAGTACAGAGAGTTAAATATACCTAAAGCCAAGGAAAAATATGCATTTCAGAAACAGTAATTGAATACTCAGAAGGCTTGAGGGAGTAACTTCCATGCAGGAGGGGAAGTGTTCCAAGCCACATGATATGATGTAGCCTTTGATAAGAGAAGCAGAAAAAATAAAGCTAAGGTAGGCAGTAGATGAGACAGAAAAATAAGGGCATAAAGAAATCCTCAACTTAAAGAAAGGGGACAAGATAAACAGAGTGACAATGAAGAAAATGTAGTCTTGAATAGATGGTGATGAACTTGGTGGATCATGCAATATATATTGACTATCAAAAGATAACATTTTTTCTCACAGGCAACACAGATGTAGAAAATTCAAGGTAATCTGTAAGATAACCTGCCAAAACTAATAATTGAACCAGAAAGGTTGTGAGTTACCAGGCCATTTTTTTTTTCTCATGCTTTAAAAGCCACCCTACTAGCATGTTTACTTGATCTTCTAGGGTTCTTTCAGAAAATTAAATCTTGTATTCTAGAAGATAGTTACAAATTGATAATCCCTAATTCATCCCACCACCTATTCATGACCCCTTGATCAAGCACACTTGAAATTATATCCCCTACATTCTCTTCCAGCTTCTGATCCTATGCACTAGGTGAGTCATGCTAACGTTTTGGGTTATAGTTTCTTTCATTTCTTAACAGATTCTCCTTATATTTAGATAGAACGTGTCGTAACTTAACTCCATTTATTGGGATTCAGGCAAGGAATAGAATTGAGGTCTCCTCTGATGGGCTCACATGTTGTCTTAGGGAGAGGTCTCTGCAACCCACTCAACCAAAATGTAGAGATGGCATTTAATAGGGAATTTTGGTCCTTTTTTGCAGGCTCAGAAGGTCATGAAGAATATAGACTTTCAAGTCTTTTCAGTGCATTAACCCAAATTTTTCCTTTCATAGGTCAAGTTCCCATTCATTCCCAACCAGGAGCCTGACTTTAGTACACCAGACTTACCTGCCATATGAGACTTACCTCCTTGGGAGCTCAGCCAATCTGATAGTTTATTCTAGGCTCAGGACCTCAGTTTTCTCTGTTCTCCCTTGGTAGGGATAAGAATCTGTCTATATGCAACCAAGTAAATTCTCTTGATGTTGAACTTAAATTTACTTGCCAATTAATTGCTCTCAGCATTTTTTCTTTGTCCAGAGCATCAAGAGTGCTTAAAAATAGCTACCCAAATCCATTGTCCTAATAGTTCTTATGTTCCCCATACTTCTCAAATGCTGTATACTTTGCACCAATGAATATATATTGCCTTCCAGCAGTATACCATACCAATTCATTAAAAGTGAACATTTTAACAATTGAACTTTTGCCTTGTACTGAGAACTCTCTGTATTCTACCAATGAGAATTGTCAGTGAGGGATCATTATGTGGCAGTGAGTGACCCAGCCACAAAACATCACCCTATTGTCTGCTTTCTTAGTTCACTTGTGTCATCAATTGTCAGAAGCTGAGTTTCCAGATACTGTAAAAGAGGTTCACTTCCATAAGACTTATTAGGTCATGCCCTAGTAATTTAGCAAAACACAGTAGCAGAATATTTTCTGGTCATTTCTGTTTTCACTGCTAAACTACATTTTGGGGGAAAAAATCCACTGATGCCTAGATTTTGTTTCCCAAACTTTCATGTCATGTAAGATGATTTTGGATCATAAAGTCAAAGTGTGAAGTGTGAAACAGTCCTTAATGACTCTGTTAGATTTCCCCTCTTATTCCTTTCATCCACACACATCTGACATGGCACATAAACACCACTTACTATACAGGTTCAAAATAAATGTCTAAAAATCTAACTCCTATAGAAAGGTAGGCGGTTTAACATCCAATTCAAGCATTTGATTATGACAGACAGCAGGCAATAGTTTAACATGATAGTGTCACATTTTACGAAGCCAAAGCCTTGACTCAACAAAGGATGTTTCTGGTTTAAAATTGATTTTCCAACAACTTATTTTTCAACATTTTTTATTTCCTAATCAGGACCAAACAAAAATCACTCAATACTCAACAAATGGTTAAATAATCCATCTATAAATAATCCACATAGTTGAAGATTCAAATGTTAACATTTAAATATTCCTTAAGACAACCTACTATGTGCTCCAACTTTCATGTTAACTTTAAACAGATTATTGCAAGATCAAAAGTAATCTTAGATATTGTAATCATTCCCCTCTCCTGGTGCAAAAATAATTGTTTCCTCTGATGTTCCTTAACAAATAAATAGGGCCGAGTGTGGTGGCTCATACCTGTAATCCCAGTACTTTAGGAGGCCCAGGCAGGTGGAACATCTGAGGCCAGAAGTTTGAGACCAGCCTGGTCAGCATGGTAAAATGCCATCCCTACTAAAAATACAAAAATTAGCTGGACATGGTGGTGGGTGCCTGTAATCCCAGTTACTCAAGAGGCTGAGGCAGGAGAATTGGTTGAACCTAGGAGGCAGAGGTTGCAGTGAGCCAAGATTGCACCATTGCACTCCAGCCTGGGTGACAAGAGCAAAACTCTGTCTCAAAAAATAAATAAATAATATAGTAGAATTTTTATTTGATGATTAACATTATTAAATTATTTAAATACATTTCTTAAGCACTTACTTGCTACCACTAGGGGCAGAAAATTAACAGTAAGACGGGCATTAGCCCTCACAAATACTACAAATTTCAGAATTACTATTAAAGAAAGGACATGATTACAGTAAAGCATCATTAGGTTAAAACAGAAAGTTCATGTTGTCATGGGAATATAATAAAATGAAATTTATTATGATTAGAGATTTAGGCAGGCCTCATTGGAGAATATAAAGGATTAGAAGGAGTAGCTATAAAGCAGAGGAAGGAATCAGGAAGGGAGATAGTATCTCCCCATAAACAGGCCATGCAAAGAAATCTAAATTGCAGAGAGGACTGCCTCCTCCAAAGTCACAGAAGCTACACCTGGAGAGTGGATTTCAGCTCAGGTACACAGACACCAAACTCTCTTTTCTATCCACACACTTTATGTTTTTGTTATATAATTGTTTCCCAGATTATGTTTACTCCTCCTATTCATCTTTCTCACTGTGTCCTGAATTTTTGTCCATAGTACAAACAGACAGAAAGATTATAAGAGCTTCATGTCTAATGATTTCCTTGCAAAAATCTGCTGCTGCTTGTGCCTAGATCTCTCTTCTGAACTTCCTTGTTTTAATTGACATGTGCTGAGAGGCACTCCATAACTGAATACTGTAGGCACCTATCATCAAACAGTAATTAATAAAGCCTATGAAATTAGTTTAAGGAAAAATAAAATTTGGAGACAACATTTAAATGTGAGATGCTGTACTGAAGCTGGAGATACCTACAAATCCAATCAGTCATGTAAATACCTGACTTTTTATTTATAATCTCTGAGTTGGGGACAGAAAACCTCCTGGAGCTTTTGGGAGTGGCCAGCTCTATGATTCCTGTGACCCATACTCTCATCTCTGCAACATATTAAATATTCCCTCATTTGGGGTGTATCTTCACTGTGTGCCCTTTTCCCTCCATTAACATAATTGATAATTTTCTTAGTGCATAACTCAGTCAAACAATACTCATAGAGATATGAAATTACTATGTTCTCTCTCCTATTTCCCTATCACCCTCCTTTTTTTTTTTTTTTTTTTTTGGTAGAAAGTGATTTATTTAAAGAGAGAGAGAAATGGGAGAAGGAGAGCGAAAGAAACAGCTAACTCTCATGCTAAGTGAGAGAATCCAAGAAAGATGGAATCCAGGAGAAGAAAGCAGCTTCCACGCTGAATGGAAGGGAATAGCGAGAGATGCAGTTTAGGAGGAGAAGACATGTTTCCATGAGAGCATGTGGAAGGGGACTCCAGAGGGGAAATCCAGGAGAGAGAAAAACAGCTTCCACAAGAGTGTTTGTGGAGGGGGACCCAAACATGGAGTCCCCACCCTCCTTCTTAAAGTCTCTGTAACACCTCTTTTCTGATAACACAGGTACAAATTAATGTTTTCTTTTCCTCTAGGATACAGGTCAATGACTGTCCTCAATTGTCAAAGGTTACACGAGATTGAGTGAATGTGTGTATTTGATTAATTCCTATTCTTCCTTGTTAAATTTATATATTATTTTATTTAACTTTTAAGTAAATATTTAGGATCCAACTGATAAATATGATCAATGTAAAGGGACTCGAAGATCATTCTAACATCATGCACATTAGTATGGTGACATTATGTATATCAGCTTCAGAATTTTGTTCATAGAAAATGCTTGAGTGATCTCTCATATAATTATAATCACAGGAAAATAAATTCCTTTTAAAGTGTCATGAATAAAAGAAAATGTTCTTTGAGAAATGTTTCACACTCCTAAAATTGTAGCTAAAGAAAAGAAATCAGAGGTGATTGTCTGTGACTATCATTTTAAATACATCAAGTATTTTTGCTGGCAAAATTTCATAAGTTGAGGGTTATAATGGCTACAACAGCCAAATGTAGATCCCTAATGCACTTTCAAAATGTTCAGAATGATTGATTTCAGTACTTTAGTTTACTCTTTATACCTGAAAAATTCATGTTAGCTTAAACTTTTTTTTGGTCTTGAGTATGTTTTCTTTGTAGTTTTATTGATTTAGATTGTTTATATTTTCATAATTTTTTCATTGTTCAAAAGTCATTCCTTTTCTAAAAGCAAACTTTGAAAGCTTCAGATTTAAGAATGATCATAAAAAAGAAACTTCTGCTCTTTAATTATGTAAACAGTTTTCATTGTTGCCACCCTCAAATCTAATAAAACTACTCACAGCATAGTCCTGATTTTCAACAATAGTTATCACTTTTATTCTTTTTCTTTCTCGACTTCGAAATAGTATTTGATCACTTTTTTAAAAACTCTCCTTTCCTCTGTTTGATGACTCCAATCTGCTTAAGTTCATTTTCTAATATCTCTGTGGATATGCCTTCATCTCTCTTCCCTGTGAAGGCTGATGTTACCCCAGAGGTCTGTGCTTGACCCTTGTATCCTCTCTGTAATCTGTCTTTGAAATTCTTAAAATTCTCCTGGATTGAACTTCAATTAATCTGCTGGCAATACTTAATTCTGTATGCCTAAAATCTTAACATTTATTTTAAATGCTCCATTAGATATATAAAATTCAGCTTCTTTGAAGTACAGTGTGTATATTCTCTTACCAAATTTATTCCTTCTCCTACATTATATATCCAAGATAATAGCAGCATTACCCACCTTACTGTGGTTACATAGGTTATATATCCCTTTCCCACAACCGTCATATTAATGTATTCATTGTGTTGTTTCTATTTTCCAAAATGCTTCCAAACCATGTATTCTTACACCATCATTTCTCTAATCTAGGCTCTTGTCATTTTTTTTTAACTTGGTTCTATGATTTCAGTAGTTGTCCCTCCCAAAACTCATGCAGAAATTTGGTTTCTTTTATGGCAATGTTAGGAGTTGGGAGTTGGTTAGATGATAGGGACAAACCTTCATGGATGGGATTAATGCCGTTACAAAAGGGCAAGTTTGGCCTTTTTTTCCCCTCTTTGTCAGTCTGTCTTTTGGCATGTGATAATGAATCATTCTTCTCCTTGGAACAACACAATGTTCAAGGCAACATCTTGGAATCAGAATCACCAAACCTGTCAGTGCCTTGATAGTAGACTTCCCAGCCTCCAGATCTGTTAGCCAATACATTTCTGTTCATTATAAATTACTCAGTCTGAGATATTCTGTTATGGGAGCAGTGCACAAACTAAGACACCTGTATACCTGCAAAGACCTTCTAATTACCTCCCTTCTTTTTCTTCTACTCATTCTCAATACGCTCTTCAGAGACGTGCTTCTAAAATTAAAATTTGATATATTCATTTTATATTACTAATATGTCTAGTACAACAATTATATGTTGAATTAATTCAGGCTACTTGCTGACTCTCCTAGAAAATCTATATCAGAGTACCTTGGATGGCTAGATGATAATGGTAATAAAATTGTTGCTCCCTGTTGCCAGGAACTTTTGTCTTTTAGGAAGAGCAGAGGTCACCTTGAATCAGATTGTAGGTGTTTTCCAAGTATCCACCTGAATGATCCCCCTTAATTATGTAAATGCTGAACAAGTCAGCATTCATTGACCGCCAGAGACAGCTGTGGAAGAACCTTTGGTGACTTCATTAAGGACATTACTTGAGATGCAAAAATATTCCCTAATCCTCAAAGCTGGCTGTGGGAACTGGGAAGGTGGAGAGAGGGAGTGTAACATCTGCAACACCATTCATATAGTCCTGAGAGGAGAGGAACAAAAACTCCAGAGTCAGCTTTCCAGATTTAAAGCTGTGGAGGCCTATCAGGGTGGACTAACGTGTCCCTGACAAGAACACAGAAGTACAGATGAGCAACAAGTTGCCTGAAATAGTTACCCAAAAAAACTGAGTCTGGACTCCTGACTGAGGTTCGGAATTTCGTTCTTGAAAATCGAAAGGCCATTTTGTCCTTCTTTTTGTAACTCTTGCTTAAAATGTCCATTTGTATCTTAGGTACAAAGATACTAGATTAAATGTCACATTATCAATAAAATATCCAAAATTCTGAGAGCTTAAGTTATTTTTAAGTTACTACAGGATCTCAAGGAGAATTACTTCTTAAAACAAGGTCTTAGGCATACATGCAATAACTTGCCAGTTTTTGTAGAATTGGAGCCAATTATATCAAGTGAGGGCAGTGGGGAGAAAGCGTGATGGAACTCTACTGCCCCCAAATGTTGTCTTTGAAGCAGCTTAATAACTTTTTGATTTTGGATGTTGAAGATTGAAAACCGAATTTATGAATTTATGGTGCAAAAACTAACCAAGACTGCAAATTATGTAAAAACTGGCTTATTTACCAAAACCGAAAGAAAGAGATCTAAAACCAAAAATAAAAAGAAATTACAGGTTTTGGTAAACAACTTTATTTGAAACCCGTACTCTGTACCTTTAACCAACTACAGGTGAATACCTATTTCCCGGTTAAATGAATCCCTAGTCTTTTCCAGTGTTTGGTTTCTTCCCTGGAAATCACCTTTGAAGTATAATCTTAATAATGGGCTTATAAAGATCAGTTTGCATTTCCTTTTAGGGAAACAGTTTAGATATTGTTCTAAAACACATTCTCCCTTAATGATAGGGTAATTAATAAAATCAGTATCCTTTAATATTTTAACACAGGTTTACATGATGCTTTTTGTGAGAACTCAGAAGGGATGCTCACTTTGTCCTCTATATGTGTATGGGTGATTTTCCTGAAGAGTTGCTCTTATTATTAAAGATAGGAAGAATGAAATAATTAATAGTGGTAGTGAGAAAATGGCAATTCAGGGCTCCGAGGACCCTTGGATAAGCTTGAAAAATCTGTAGGTATAAGTTCAAAAAAATTTGATTTAATATTTATTATTAAAGATACATTTTGAAGATATATTTTGTCCCCTTTGTTTGATTATATTCTGACATTGGGTGGAAGGCAGAGATCTCCATTGACACAACTGTAATTGTTTTAATAGTAGATGGTAATAAGGGTTATACATAATTCTGTTTCAGTTACATGGAACTAATAATGTCATTGGAAATTTTTGACACAGAGAATTTACTCTTGAGAGTGAGGAGGAAAGGAAGGGAGGAAATGTTTGATCAAGTAAAAGCTGATTTTTTGGAGAAGGATTTGGAAAATGAGAGTTCTGTGAAGCCATCGCTAAATTATAGAATAATGAGGAATTTCAACATATAAAGCAATTTTTTTCTCAATGTTTATTTCAGAAGTGGGAACTAAAATATGCTTGCAGACCCATTGGCATTATTTTCATGTAGGAACTACATAATCTGAGGAAATAGTTGGCTAAGAAGTTTAGTTTCTGAAGCAAGAAATTTGGTTGAATGAAAAGGTAAATTGCGTATCTTTCTTAGTGATGTGTTCATAAATTGTCAGATGATTCAAGATTTAGTGGTGGTGCATTTCCTTTACAGGGAAAGAAGAAAAAATCAGGCTAAGAGACAAATATGAGCTTATTACTGTGCAAAAACAAGCTGAACACTTGGCCTATTGACCCAAATAAATGAACAGATATATCATATCAATGAGGCTTCATGGAAAATAGACAATAATAGTAAGCAACTGAATGGTTTTCTCCTAAATATTAGTTGGTCTTATATGGTATTTTCCTACCAGTGGTCTAATATGGTATTTGAAATTCTACAGCCATTAGGGAGATTCAAAGGAGGGGATGCTAGAAGGAACAATTGGAAAATAATGATATGAACTGAGAAGATCTTAAGTCAGTATAAAAAAAATACATGGTAAAATGAGAGTTATACTAAAACGAAGAGCTAAATTAGGACTAGAGGTGCCTGTCATAATTTTTTTTGTAAAAAATATAAATATTAAATCCTAGAAATTGTGGCTCAAACTGATTATATTTTGTTATGGACTAAATATTGAGTGCTTCCAAAATTCATATGTTGAAACCCTAACCCCCAGCATGGCTGGCTGTATTTGGAGATGGAGCATTTAAAGAAGTAACTGAGGCTAAATAAGCTTGTACGGGTGGCGTCTTGACCTGAGAGGATTAGTATTGTTTTAAGATGAGAAACCAGAGAGCTCACTCTCACTCTGCCTCTACCCATGGACATACACTGAAGAAAGGTCACGTGAAAACATAGCAAGAAGGCACTTCTAAAAGCCAGAAAGAAAGCCTTCATGAGAAATATAATCAGTTAGCTAGAACTTTGACCTGGGACTTCTTGCCTCCAGAATTGTGTGAAAATAAACTTTCATTGTTTAAGACACCTAATCTATGGTACTTTGCTATGCCAGCCCAAGTACACTAATACACTGTCACGAGTAAAAACAAAAATACTCTGAAGAGTAGAAAATGATGATTCTTAGTGTAGAAAAAGCAAGAAGATCCAAGATATCTTCAGGCAAAAGATTAATGATTTCTGGGTTGTCTGTGTCAATTTAGGGCTAGTGGACCACCCTGAAAAACGACTGCCAATGGTAGGACTGAGTAAACACTGCTAAATGGAGTATAAACAGCAATAGTCGTCAAAGGAAAGAAACTTAGTCTCTAAAAGAGCATTGCATCTAAGACAGATTTATTAAAATTTGGAGACTGATATGACATATGCTAAAAGTAGAATAATGGGAGTCCCACTTCCAGAAGGGCAGCCACAGGGTTTCCACAGACCTGCAACTCAGTGAAACATGCATAACTAGTGAAAATCATATAAAAAAAAAACCCAACTATTTAAAATCTCTAGATAATGTCCTAAAAGTATACAGCAAAAGAGAAAACAAGGTACAAGAAAACTATAAAAACTCAGCAAGAAGAGTGAAAGTTTGTGGCATCTCAATCATGACTCACCTCCTTCCTCCATTCCTCCCTATTCCCAACTCAGTGTGATATAAACTCCATTTCAGATTAAATAACTTACAGGAAATGAAATCGATTCTTGGAAAGACGCAAACTATTGACATTGACTCAAGAAGAATGAGCAAATCTGAAACTCTATAACAAGTAGAGACTGAATTAGAAAGTAAAAAGCCACCCAGAAATAAACTCCCAGGTACAGATTATTTCAGTGTTGAATTCTACCGTATACTTAAAGAACTAATAAAGATTTTTCACAAACTTACACTAAGTACAAAAGGGAAAGGAACTCTTTCCAACTCATTCTACCTTTATTTAAAAACTAAACAAAACCATCTCAGGAAAATAAATCTACAGACCAGTATCTTTTATGAATATAGACCAAAAATTATCAATAATTCTAGCTAACTGAATTCATCAGAATATAAAAAGGATTATATATGATTACCAATCAGGATTTGTCTCAAAAATGTAAGGTTAGTTTAATGTGGAAATCAATTTATGCATTTCATAGTATTAACAACAACAGCAAAGAATATAATAACCAAGTTCATCTCAGCAGGTGCAGCAAAAGCATTTGATAAAATTCAAAACCCATTCATGCTAAAAATGCTCAAAATACTAGGAATAAAGGGAATTCTCTCAATCTAATAAGAGGAATTCACACATACACACCCCCTGCACACACACACACACACACACACACACACACACACAGAACCCAACAGATATTATACTTAATGGTGAAAAACTGAACACTTTTCTTTAAGTTTGGGTACAAAATAAGGATGTTTGCTCTATTTCTATTTAACATTTTACTGCAGTTTCTAGACAGGATAGTTAGATAAGAAAAACGTTTAAGGCATCCAGGTAGTAAAGGAAGTAGTAAAATTGTCTCTACCACAGACTCCATTATATAGTATCAAGAAAGTCCTAAGAATTCTGCTAAAAAATTCACAATTAATAAACTAGTTAAGCAAGGTTCTACAAGACAAGATCAACTGGCAGAAAGCAATCCTATTTCTATGTGCTTGCAATGAAAATAGGAGAAAAAATTTAAAATTTTCATTTAAAACCACAGAAAAAAATAAAATATTTAAATTTAGCTCAAAAAGTATAAAACTTACACTCTTACTGACTATAAAACTAGAAGTAAATCCATCTTGATTGATTGAAAAACATAATATTAAGTTGGCAATACTCTCTAAATTGATGTACAGACTCAATCTTTGCAAAAATTGATAATTTAATAATCCATATGAAAGTTGAGGGCACTCTGAATAGCCACGTATCTTGAAAAAGAACTAAGTTGGAAGTCATACTTTCTCATTTCTAAGCTTACTACAAAGCTGCCATAATCAGGTTTTGTACTGGCATAATGGTAGAGATTAGATTTTATACCACTTGATTTTACAATGGTGTCTTACATATGACACCAAAGCACAGCAACTAAAGAAAATAGATAAATTGGACTTCATCATAATTTCAAACCTTTGTGCTTCAAAGAACATCAAGAGAGTGAAAAGAAAAGCTACAATATAGGAGAAAATATTTGCAAAACCTATCTATTTTATGATGGACTTGTATCTAGAATATACCAAGAACTTCTACAATTCAATCATAAACGACAAATTACTCATTACAATGAGTAAAAGATCTTAATAGCCATTTCATCAAAGAAGATATACAAATGCTCTACATGCACATAAAAAGTTGGTTAACATCATTAGTCATCAGGTAAAACCACATTGAGTTTATCACTTCTTAAGCACCATAGGATGCCTATCATCAGAAAGATAGATAATAGCTAGTATTGGCAGGATATGAAGATATTGAAATCCTCCCAAACTGCTGTTGAGAAAGTAAAATTGGACAATTCTTTGGAAAATGACCTGGCCATTCCTCAAAAGGTTAAGCATGAAATTACATAAAATTACAACATGACCCAGCGATTTCACTCCTAAGTATACATCCAAGTGAATTGAACACATATGTCCATACAAAGACTTGTATTTGAATGTTCATAACAATGTTCTTCATAATAGACAAAAAGTGGAAGTAGGTCAAATATCTGCCAATTCGTGAATGGGTATATAAAATGGGATACATTCATAAAAATAAAAAGAAATAAAAAGGAATTAAATACCAATATATGCTACAACATGAATGAATGTAGAAAACACTGTGGTATATTAAAGAAGGTTACATATTGAATAGTCCATTTGTATAACATATTCAGAACAATTTCGCCAGCTCTGGGTGATGGGAAAGAGGATTAGAAGATGATGGCTAAGGGATATGGGAGTTTCCTGGTGCTGAAATGTTCTAAAGTTGATTTAATGGTTTCAAAACTCTGAATATACTGCAGCCATTGAATTGGACATATTAAAATGAGTGGAATGTACGGTATGTCAGTTATATCTCAACTAAGTTATTTTTAAAAAGTAGCTTAATGTATGTAGCACATGATGTCAATATCATTTGCGAATTTTGATATTGGTACATATTCATCAAATTATGCTTTAAAAGTTCAACACTGGAATTTTGGCCAACACCAAAATTACAAATTATCTATTTCTTCCTATAGAAAAGATAACACTGTTCATCTGCCCTAAATTAATCCTTTCCTCTTTTCTCCCAGTGGAACTCAGCTTTTGTTAAAATCTTCCCTCCCCTCACAGCCATGCACCCTGGTGAAGGTGACACTATCTCCAGTATCAGGAATAGATTTAATTGCTCAAGTGTTATTTCCACTATCCTCACTGAGAATGGAATCCGGATATAGAAAATGAGAAAAGAGGAGAAATCTGCTCCAGAGCAACTGAAAAACTTTCTCAAATCTTCACAGCAAGCCACAGTAAATAGTATTCCTCTAGATGTTATCTGGATGATATAATTGAACACTTCAAATTTCTCAGCACCAGCCTCAGGATGAAGCAACCACTGAAATGGCAGTGCACTGGGACATAAAGAACCCAAGTCCTTATGAATACACTGCCAAATCAAGCAATCCTGGCACTAACTCTACCTTTGGACTTTCATGTGTGATAGAAATTTTCCTTATATATTTTTCCAGTTTTAATCTGAGATTCCCTTGCTTGCGCTTGTAAATGGAGCACTACATAAACTTTTGATTTATTTAAATTATTAGATTAAACCATAAATGTGAGTGAATATATATCCATATGGATAATAACTTTGTTTTGCCTATGTTATTAAAATAGCACAAAAGATAGGATTATCAAATCAGACTGAAAAGAATCAGAAATCTTATCCATTATCAAACCCTGGTAACAATTTCAAAGACAGAAGTAATCAGAAGGCATTAGCAAGACAGGAAAATCTGGGGACCGCCAACATTGTTCACAAGGTTCTTTTTGCTACATACGCTACACCCTGTTTCAGATATAACATATGAATTATCTAAGTGATGCAATCAGGCAGTCACTTATTTAAAAAGGTAGTTATTTTATTCATGAAATTTCTCCATTTAAAATCTGATAACTAGTTTGTATGACATTTTTCGCAAAACTCTACCACATAAATTATTAGAGTTTTATTAATGATAAACAATCTAGACAAACCAAATACATGTGGCTGAAAGAATTCTATAGATAAGAATTTGGTTGCTAATAATTATTATTAGTTTGCTTATTAGCATACCTATAAATTCCATATTTCAGAGAGAATTTGACTGAATTATTCTTTTTTTTCTAAGAGTTTCCGAAAGAGGGGTGAAATGGAGGGTAGGCTTACCTCTTTTCTTCTCACTCCAGTCCCAGACCTTTCTCAATATTTCCTTGTCATATAATTCTCACATATTTCATAGATGTTTTGCAATATTTTTCACAATTTTATGCAAATAATGAACCTATTAAGAGATCTATACCATCAGAATTTGAATAGGAAAGTGAAATTCCATCAAATAGGAAGTGAAAATCAAATAGGAAGTGAAATTCCATCCATGATGCCTGAAAATTGTCACAATTTCTATGCAGAATATTTGACATTCTCTTAGAAGGTTCTTCCATAATTTTTACTCATGTAAACCTTGAACACATATTTTAAAATATTTTTATTGAATTATACTTTATATACAGTGAAATTAAAATTTTAAAGGTACAATTTTATGACAAATACGTAAAGTTGTGTAACCATATCCATAATCAAGTTCAAAATGGCTCTATAAGCCTCCAGAATTTCTCCATGTGCCTTTATAGGTAAACATTCCTCACACATTCAATTTTAACCACTGATATCTTTTATGTGCCAATTGTTGTTTGCTTTGTAGAATTTCATATAAATGGAAAAATAGAGTGATGATCCTTTGAGTCTCATTCTTTAACATATTTGTAATTTATTCATTTTGTTGTATGTATTATTACATTGTTGTATTTTACTGCTGAGTAGTATTCTATTGAATAAAGTCTATAAAATGTGTTTAGCCATCCTGAAGCTATAGGGTATTTACATAAATTCTAGGCCTAGCGATTATAATCAAAGGCACCACAAATATTGTGTAATGATGTGTATGTAAATGTATGTTTTTAACTTCGAGAAATATCTAGAAATGGGATTGCTATGTCATGTGCTAAGTTTTGTTTCATTTTTTTTTTAACTTCATAAGAAACTGCCTAACTGTATTCTAAAGGAGCTCTACAAAGTTCACATTCTCATCACCAAAAAAATAAGACTTTCAGGTATTTTACTCTTGGAATTTTCACCTGTTGTTGATTTAATCTATTGTAATAGGTGTGTAGTGTTAGCACTTTTTAAAATTTAAATCTTGATGGTTAATTAAAATGTTGAGCATCTTATCTTTGCTTACCTGCCACTTGTATATCTTCTTTGATAAAATGCCCATTCAGATTTTTTAGAAATTTTTAAAAATTAAGTTGCTTATTTTCTAATTTATGAGTGTTGAGAATTATTTATATAATCGGAATCTAAGCACTTGGATACATGTTTTGCAAGTATTATCTCTCAGTTTGTGGATTTTTAAAAAGGTTTTCTTAATAGTATCTTTTGTAGAACAAAGGTTTTGAATTCTGACAAAACCCATGTTATTTTTGGGGGGTGGTGTTGCTTTTGGCATTGTATCTAAGAAATATTTGCCTTTTTGAAGATGACAATTATTTTTTCCTTTTTTTTTTTGGAGGTTTTATAGTTGTTGGCTTCATATTTTTATATGATTTTGCTCTGTGTCCCCACCCAAATCTCACCTTGTATTGCAGTTCTCATAATCCCCATGTACCATGGGAGGGACCCAGTGGTAGGTAATCAAGTCATGGGGGCAGATACCTCTGTGCTGCTCTTGTGATAGTGAGAGAGTTCTCACAAGATCTGATGGTTTTATAAGGAGCTTTTCCCCCTTATTCTCAGCACTGCTTGCTGCCACCATGTGAAGAAGGATGTGTTTGCTTCTGTTTCCATCATCATTCTAAGTTTCCTGAGGCCTCCCCAGCCCTGAAGAACTGTGAGTAAATTTAACCACTTTTCTTTAGAAATTACCCAGTCTCAGGTATGTCTTTATTAGCAGGTGAGAAAGGACTAATACAGTAAATTAGCACTGGGTAATGGGACACTGCTGTAAAGATACCCAACAATGTGAAAGCGACTTTAGAACCAGGTAACAGGCAGAGGTTGGAACAGTTTAGAGGGCTCAGAAGAAGACAGAAAAATGTCAGAAAGTTTGAAACTTCGTGGAAACTTGTTGAGTGGCTTTGACCAAAATGCTGATAGTGATATGGACAATAAAGTCCAGGCAGAGGTGGACTCAGATGGAGATAAGGAACTTGTTGGAAACTGGAGTAAAGGTCACTCTTGATATGCAAAGAGACTGGTGGCATTTTGCCCCTGCCCTAGTGATCTGTGGAACTTTGAACTAGAAAGGTGATTTAGAGTATCTGGCAAAATAAATTTCTAAGAGGAAAGCATTCGACAGGAAGCAGAGCATAAAAGTTTGAAAAATTTGCAGCCTAATGATGCAGTAGGAAAGAAAAACCCATTTTATGAAAAGAAATTTAAGCTTGCAGCAGAAATTTCATAAGTCATGAGGATCCAAATGCTAATTGCCAAGACAATGGGGAAAATAGTTCCTGAGTATGTTAGAGACCTTCTTGGCAGCTCCTCCCATCACAGGCCCTGAGGCCTAGGAGGGAAAAATGGTTTTGTGGGCCAGGCCCAGGACTCCTCTGCTGTATGCAGCCTAGAGACTTGGTGCCCTGCATCCCAGCCATGCCAGCAATGGCAAAAAGGAACCAATGTACAGTTCAGGTCATGGCTTCAGAAGGTGCAAGTCCCAATCCTTTGCAGCTTCCAAATGCTGTTGAGCCTGCAGGTATGCAGAAGACAAGAATTGAGGTTTGGTAACCTCTACCTATATTTCAGAGGATGTAAGGAAATGTCTAAATGTCCAGACAGACGTCTGTGGCAGGGATGAAGCCCTGATGGAAAACCTTTGCTAGGGCAGTGCAAAAGGGAAATATGTGTTTGCAGGCCTCACACAGAGTCACTGGAGTACTGGAGCACTGGAGCACTGCCCAGTGGAGCTTTGAGAAGAAAGCCACCATCTCCCAGGACCCCACAATGTTGATTCACTAACAGCTTGCACCATGCATGTGGAAAAGCTGCAATCACTCAATGCCATCCCATGAAAGGAGCCAGGAGGAGGGTTGCACTCTGCAAAGCCACAGACACAGATCTGCCCAAGGCTGTGGAAGCCTGCCTCTTGCATCAGCATGACCTAGATGTGAGACATGGAGTCAAAGGAGATCATTTTGGAACTGTAAGATTTATTGATTGCCCAGTTGGATTTTGGACTTACATGGGGCCTGTAGCCCCTTGGCTTTGGCCAATTTCTCCAAGTTGGAATGGATGTATTTGCCTAATGCCTGCACTCCCATTGTATCTTAGAAATAACTAACTTGATTTTGATTTTACAGTCTCATAGGTGAAAGGACTTGCCTTGTCTCAGATGAGACTTTGGAATTGGGGTTTTGGATTAATGCTGGAATGAGTTAAGACTTTGGGGGACTATTGGCAGAGCATGACTGTTTTGAAATATGAGGACATGACATTTGGGAGGAGCAAGGGGTGAAATGATATGATTTGGCTCTGTTTCCCCAACCAAATCTCACCTTGAATTGTAGTTCTTATAATCCCCACATGTGGTAGGAGGGACCTGGTGGGAAGTAATTGAATCATGGGAGCAGTTACCTCCATGCTATTCTCATGAGAGTGAAAATAAATTAATGTAATTTACCATGTATAGTGTTTTAAAAGTGGTTACCTTAGGTTTTAAAATAGGTATTTTTATTAGATTTTTTTACATAATATTATATTCTTTACATAGAGTTAAGGAAACTGCTTATCAGATGTTTTCTATTCCTTTATCCTATTTTCTGTGCTAACAGTGTCATTTATTTTCTTTTACATATGCTGTAAATCAAAAATACATTGAAACTAGTTTTAGAGAAGAAGTTAACAAATTACGGCCTGTGGGTCACATCTGGGCTGTCACCTGTCATAAGTCAAGTTTTATTAGAAAAGAGTCATATCCATTTGTTTACCTATTGTTTGTGGCTGGCTCCATGCTGAAGCAGCAGACCTGAGTAGTTGCAACAGAAACCATGTGGTCCACAACAGCTATAAAATGTACTGGCTCTCCCTTAACAGAAAAAGTTTGTAATCCCTGCTTTAAACAATATAATAATCTTTTAAAGTGATTAAAGATAATCCCTCAAACTTACTTTTAGCCATTTCGAGACATCATTTTTTGTACAAATTCAAGTTTTATAAAAAAAAGATTCCTTCTGCCTGAAATACATTTGAAAATATATCTGGCAATGTTCATCTGCTATTAATAAATTATCTCCAATTTGTTTCTATTCTATTGAAAATATATCATTTTATCTTTAATTTTAAAAAATATTTTCACCATATCATTGTGGGTTGACGGCTTTTGTTCATAGAACTTTAAAAGTGTCACTCTACGCTCATTCAGTTTGCATAGATTCTGAAAATAAGTCTGCTGTATATTTTACATTTCTTCTTTGTATGTACTGTCTCTTGTTCTATGAATGCCTTCAAGATTGTTTACTCTTTAGCCATTTGAATATGATGTGTCTTGTGCTCATTAAAAAAAATTATCTTACTTGAGTTTCTCAAGTCATTATATCTATGCTATGGTTCAGTATGTTTTATTGATTTTGCAGAAGCTGAGCTCTTTTTAAATATTTTTCTTATTGTCTCTCCTCCTCCTCCTATTTGATGCCATATATATATATATATATATATATATATATATATATATATATCTGTCATTAAAAAGTTTTACATTGGCTAGGTATGGTGACTCATGCCTGTAATCCCAGCACTTTGGGAGGTCGAGTTGGGTGGATCACTTGAGGCCAGGAGTTTGTGACCAGCCGGGCCAACATGGCAAAACCTTGCCTTTACTAAAAATACAAAAATTAGCTGCACGTGGTGGTGGGTGGCCATAATCCCAGCTACTTGGGTGGCTGAGGCACAAAAATTACTTAAACCTGGGAGGCAGAGGTTGCAGAGAGGGAAGATTGCACTACTGCCCTCCAGCCTGGGCAACAGAATGAGACTCTGTCCCAAACAAAACCAGAACAAAACAACAACAAAAAGAGTTTGACATTTTCTCAGAATTCTTGGATTCTCTGCTCTTTCTTCCCACTCTGTTTTCTATTTGTATTTAACTTTGGATGATTGCTATTGATCTACTTTGAGTTCATTGATTCTTTACTGATTGATCTTTTACTCAGAGTTTAGTCTACTGAAGAACACATTCTTCATCTTTGTTACTTTGCTCTTCATTTTTGGCATTTCTAATTGAATTTTTTTGTATAATCTTCATCTCTCTGATAAAGTTTCCTATTTACTGGAGAATACAATATATATTCACAGATATTTAACATTCCCTGCTTGATCACATTAATATGAGTTTACCAATTCTCATTCTATTTATTGCTTTGTGTATTCACAGTGAATTGATTTTTGTTGCTTCATTTTGTCTCTTTTTTGAATTAGAGACTAGACATCAAGATTAGTACAGAAAAAATGTGGTAAATAATAATTATTGCTGAAAATGAGCATTTCTTTTCTTATGCTAGGCCATTGGTTGGTGGGCTGAGCCAAACTAATCAGAGTTGGGCTGCACTCAGATTTTGTTATTGTTGTGGTCACCTTTATTGCCATTTTTAAAGGGAGTTTCAGTTAAGGATTCAGCCCCACTATGGCCAACTAGGACCTTACACAAATCTGCATTCCTAACTCAGATGCGAACCATTAGAAGTCTTTTTATCAGGGGCCTTCAACGAAGGACTTCCTCAGGTGCGTCTGCCAAGAACTTGTTATTAGAGAGATGGAGTGTATCAGTCTGTTCTCACAGTGATATAAAGAACTACCTGAGACTAGGTAATTATGCAGAAAAGAGGTTTCATGGACTTATAGTCCCACAGACTGTACAGGAAGCATGTCCAGGAGGCCTCAGGAAACTTATAATCATAGCAGAAGGGGAAGCAACTATGTCTTATCATGGCAGAGCAGGGGAGAGAGAGAGAGAGAAGGGAGAAGTGCCACCTTCTAACTATCAGATCTCGTGAGAACTCACTATCAAGAGAATAGCAGGGAGGAAATCCTCCCCCATGATCCAATCACCTCCTCCTAGGCCTCTCCTGCAGTTTAACATGACAGTGGGTGGGGAAACAAATCCAACCATATCATGGAGGACGGGGCAGAACTTAGAATACGCTTCCCTCCACTTTAGCTCAGGACTCAGTACTTTTCTACTCTTAGGCCTTTTCCCGTGCTCCTATCCACTTCTGGGTCCATATAGCTGTAGGAGCCTTTTATTAGGGGCTCTCTCCACAGTCAGAAGATCCTGTGTCTATGCTGATTTGCCTGATCAATTGGCAAGCCATTCCATGGGAGAAAATGGAAGAGGGAAGATTTGTTGCTTTCTCCAGTTTAACCTCTTGCCTCTACTATCGCAGTAAGTAAAGGCTTTACTGCTATTTCATTCTGCTTTGCTGACTCAATTGGCTCTTCTGACACCTGAGGGGTCAGCTCCCCAGGCTCAGCTGAGCTCTTAGTATTTGCTTCACACTTGCTAAGCTGGTGGTGGGAAACATGGTTTAAAAATTATCTTTCTAGATCCCAAAAGTTGGGCTTTCTCAGAGATCCTAATGTTTCTCTGGTAGTAGGAAATGTCTAATGAATGAAGCCGGTGTGGTTTTCTTTCTCTCTCCAATAACTAGAGAAATTTTTTAAAATTCTTCCTATAGGAGCAGTGTGTCTTCACCTGCGTGCTTAGGTTTACGGGTCTTGCTGCTCCTCTCCCAGTGGCTTAAGGCTTTTGTTTTATAGCAGAATCATGACAGGGCTCTGTATCTTTCTTTAACAGCAGTGTTTCCTTCTTTCAGGCATGCATGATTAATAGATGATTTATCTGCTTCTCCTTCGTGTCCCGCAATCATTGTCCTGCATGACCTGTTGAGGTCTATGAAGAGCCTGCCTGTGGGCCCAAAATGCGTGTATTTCCTTGGTTCTCATGGGTTCTAAGTCTGTACATTAGACCAACTCAAGTTTCAGTAACTCATTAAAACTTTTATGTATTTTTCTTTCCCAGTTGTATCATTCCCCAGCATCTCTTCCCAAACTTATTTAGAGATGAGTCAGTATTTTGATATTGTTTCTTCATGGGTCTCAACTATATACTTGTTTTTCTTTTGACTTCAGCTAACTAGTGGGTTTAAGATAGGTTATCATTTTATATATCATCAATATCTCCATGCTGTTAGTTTGGAAAGTAATTTTTTTCATAGGGTTCTACATTCTAGGGAGAAACAGGACCTCTTACATTATTTTTATTTGTTTACTTATGTTTACTTTTTAATTGACAGATATTTATAATATATAACATGATGTGAAGTGTATAAGCATTGTAAAGTGGTTAAATCTAGCTAATTAACAAATACATTATGTCACATGGTTATTTTTGTGGTAAAACACCTCATCTGCTCTTTGTGCACTTTCAAGGCTACTTTTCATAGATTATCATTAACTGTGGTCACCACGCTTTAAAGTAGATTTCTTGAACTTATTCCTTCTCTCTACCTGTACCTATATATCCTTTGGCCAACATTCTCACATCCCTTTCTATCTCCTTATGACCTTAGTCTCTGGTAGCCACCATTATATTCTCTAATTCTATGAGATTCACTTTTTAAGATATTTTGAAGGAAACATTTACTTCGGTGTCTTTCTCGATTTTCTAAAGACTGAAGTCTCCTGTCTCCATTTTTCTGACCAATGCGTAGCTGTTTCATCAATATTGTGATTCAAACCTATATCCTGAAATACATTATCACTCTTGCAGCCATCGTCTGCATAAATTTGGTTTGCATTTTGTTCTGTCAATGATTTTACCAATCCTTTTGTTATACCATACATCTTCGGCAGAGAGATAAAAGTAACATTTAACATATAATACAACAGAAAAAACAGAGCATGTTACTTCCTTTCCAGCAGAAATTACCTTCTTATATATACTGCAAGTTCTCATTGATTGGTGTGTTGACAAGAGGCCCTATTTCAGTAAATTCTGGGCTCCATATGCTTTGTGATCATAATCATGTTTTAGATATCCTAATATAGGTTTTACATGTCCTGGCTTCCAGGTGCCATTATGTAATACTGCAATAGTGAAAACAGTATTATTTGGTCTAGCCAATCCTAACCAGCTGCATCGTAGAGAAGAAAGGTTCCATTTTATCCTGCGTACAAAAGCTATGGGAGAACAATTATAACAGCCCCAATATCCAATTACAATCTGTGTTAATTTATCTGTAGAACAAATCCCAGCCCCCTGTCCTGGTTTTCTAGGACTATTAATCGCTGACCTTTAAATATTTTACGTTCCACAAATGTTAGAATACTCACTAGTCCTTTCTATATGAGAGTACAATGGTTTTCCCAGTATGGTTAATGGTAATGTATGGTTTTCCTTGAGAATTATTATTCAGCTAGTTCATTTGCTTATATCTTTGTTAAATCTTCCAGGCTGATTCCAGCCACCGTCATTCTGAAATAGGATGTCCCTCTAGTGTTCTTATTTAGGTTAGCAAGTTAAAGACTCTTGGTAAGTATTCCAAGACCAACTTCTTAAATTGTCACAGAATATCTTGTGCTGTATGGCTAGTTCTGATCAAGCCATGGAATATATTAATGCTGTTGAATATGTATTGTTTTGTACAACTTTGGAAAATATATGCACCCAAAAATATCTGTACCCCATGAGACTGTTATTTAGCCATATTTGATCCTTTAGTACATCTTCATCTGGGCTATGATTCAGGCATCACATAATTGTCCTTTGTGTATCTCCAGAGAAATATTATTGGTGATATCAGGAAACCAAATGAAATCCAAACTGACCCCTTGAAGATCTTCATATTTAATTTGCACTTTCTTTATATACATTCAGTTGACATTCATGTTCCATATATTCAAAGTAGCAAATAAACTTCTGACAAGCAGACACAGCAATTTGCTTTCTGTCATACCCAGGCAGCTGTCTTGGCAATGCATCATCTTGATTAATAGCCACAACACAGTAACAGAAGTATTGCTGTTTAGCATTCTCCACTTTTTGTGATTCATTGGTAGTATTCTTCTCAGGTCATGGAGAAAAAACCAGACTTGTATGTATAGACTATAAACTGTGAATCAAATGGTAGTAGCTGGTTATTGATAAGTTGAGTTATCAGGGGTAATGCATCATTGCTTTTTGCCAAATTATCCAGGTGGAGTTTCAGGGCAGAGCTCATAAATTAGCAAGAATCCAATTCTTCTTTTCTAAAGGGAAGAGATCCAGAGGTTTCTCCCAGCATCTGCCACTAGTGAATGCCAGATTTGAGAGAGATGGCTAACAGTCTTATTCTTTTGCTCTGAGGCACTCTTGCAGAAATAGTGTAGATGGCATTCTTTGCTGAGATCAAAACTCACTTATGAGCATCAATTTGTCTTCCATAATTTACCCCATTTACAATTATTGCTTCTTTTGACCCACACATTTTTGGGTTTGGGAGGCTCAGATGTATGGGTCTCCCATAGGGTGAGCGATAACAGCATATTTGCTAATTCTACTTTTCACTAGCCTAGAAAGATTTCAAAGTTTTGGCAGGTAACAGATAAAATGTCTGTGTCTTCCACTTGCTCATTTTTAGCATCAGAAGTCTAAAAATGAGTATAACTGGAATTGATGCTGTTGTAGACAGAATAATCATCCCACACCCTCTGAGATGTCTACGTCTCAACCCTAACATCTGTGAATATGTTAAATTACATGGCAAGAGACTTTGTAGATGTGATTAAGGTCATGAACTTTAAAATAGGAAAACTTTTCCTGGATTATCTGGGTGAGCTAAATATAGTCACATGAGCCTATAAATGCAGAGAATTTACTTTGGCTGGAAATAGGAGAGATGAGGCAGAAATGAAAGTCAGGTATATTCAAATGTGAGAAGCACTGTCCCTCTGTTGTCAGCTTTAAAGATGGAAGAAGTGGGCATGAGGTAAGGAGTGTGGGAGGTCTCTAAAAATAAAAATTGACCCTTGGCTGACAACCAGTAAGGAAATGAGGATTTTGGTCCTGTATCCAAATGGTGCTGAATTCTGCCAAGAAAATGAATGAATTTAGAAGTGCAGATCCCAGTGCTTTCACAAAGAAATATAGCCCAGCAACACTTTGATTCTGATCTCGTAAGACTCTAATCAGAGGACCCCAGTAAGCTATGCCTTACTGGGAGTTTTTTAAATCTATAAAACAGATATTTAAAAACGAGTGTTGTTTCATGCCTCAACATTTGTGGTAATTTGCTTTGGCAGCAGTAGAAAACCAAAAAAGGCAATGACTCTACAGTGATTGACACTCTTTCTATTCTTTTCATCTTCTACTCTTTCTTACTCAGATGATCCAGGATAATATCTCTCATATAAGGTATGGAACTTTAATCGCATCACAATGTCTCTTTTGAGATGCAATATGGCATATACACAGATTCCAGGAATTAAGGCATGGGCATCTTTGAGAGGTACACTTTTACTCATTTGGCCCACCTCGATATTTATTTTGATTAACACTATACTACTAACCACATGAAAATTAGGGAAAAAACCATAATATTATATCAATATACAACATTTCTATTAACTTTAAGTGGATAGGGATGCTATCTTAAAATCTAAAATCTTAAAATCTAGAATTGTTTGAAGAGATTATTCACCCAGAATATCCCCAATCATGAATTCAGTGATGTAACCACAGTATACTTTGTCCAATCATACCTTGCAATTCGTAATTTAACCCTCAGCTTGTTCCTGGCAATGGGCATCTCTGTACCCTTCCAGATTTCCCTTCTGCTCTTTCATAGCAACATCTCTATTCTCTTTACAGGTCACTGATAATTAAGTGCTATGATCTAATAATAATAATTGTTGCTTATCTCCTGTCTTAGCTCTGGCTACTATAGCAAAATACGATAGAATAGGTCCATAAAATAATAGAAATTTATTCTCTTATACTTCTGGAGGCCGGAAGTCCAAGATGAGGATGCCAGCAAGAATGGTCAGGTCCCGAGAAGGATGCTTTTCCTGGCATGTGTTCTCACATGATACAGAGAGACAGAAAGAGATAGATAGGGAGAGAGGGAGAGATAAAATTCTTTACTAGCATTTAGGTCAGCAAATATTGACCTCTCAGTCAAGCTTTTCCAGAATTCTATGGCTTCAAGTGAAGAGATAAATTCAGTCCCATTTTAAAGTAGTTAACATTCCAGATCATGATCCTCAGTGTTGGATTTTAATTTCTCCAGGCCTTGTTTATATATAACAAAGTAAGATTTTAAGAGGGGGGATGAAGCCAGAGAGTATCCCCACCTTCTAAATATTGGTAACGAGTTACCAACTCAATAAAAATGTGTTAGTTTTCTTATTTTTTATTAATCATTAAAAGTCCTTTTAAAACATTTTTATTTATTTATTTGTTCTTCACCAAAAGAAGATACTTGATCAAAAGCTTTTTAAACATCACTCAATTCAGCTGTTATCTATTCCTTCTCCTACACCATCTTTCATTTCCTTCTCTGATATGTACCTTTGATTTTTTGGCATGAATCATGGTAACTGAGCCAGTAAGTTTCTTCCTGCTGAATATGTGCTTAGCTTCCTAGGAGCTAGGTTATATAAGGTTCCCAAAATTGGAGAGCCACATTTTTTATAGCCTCTCTCAGCGTCACTAACTTGGTCAAGGCAGCTAAAGAAACAAAAGAAGGCATTCCTGTGGTGAGAGAAAGAAAAACACACATACTTAAAAAAAATCAATGGTTATATGCCAACCTTTTGGTTTTAAATACAGTCTTTATTAAAGCCAAAAGAATAGATAGAATATTTTGTAAATGTTTATTTTATCTTCTGAGTCCTTAGAATCCACTTAGTTTCATTTGGTCTAATTCCTCCAGATTCCATTGGTAAAAATAATTTTCTGTAGTATTCCAAAAGGTGTTTGTCATTCAGTAACAAGGATGAGATCAGCCACTTTAATATTTGATTTTTATCATATTTGTCTCTTGCCTCCTTTTTTTGAAATTTTCTCAAAATGGCTTATCATTATGATTTGTGAGTCTGAAAGACAATCTCATTAGTGACTCTAATTTGTAATAACGCAGAGTCTGATGGTCAAATCTTACTTACAAATTTGACATCATGTCTAGTACTATACACATAAAACACACATGCCCTCTAATGACTAATACAATTTTCCAGCAATCATGTGAAGAAATAATTAGAACTGGCTTCCCATGCAGCTGAGTGTTTAGTAAAGACTTATAAGGAAAATACTCATTCAGTAAATAAACATGGTATTTACCCTATTGAATTGTATATCATATATATATATCTATATAATATATATTTAAATATAATTTAAAGAAATATATATATATATGTGTGTGTATTTGCACTGATTGCTTTTTAATGATGCTTTCTGTATTTTCTATGGCTGAAATTGACTGAAATGAATGCAAGGCACATTGATATCTGTAAAAATCTGTTTGAAAATGTGGCACACTTCTTAAATAATAAATTAATCAATTAGAAAAATATGGAAAACTGACACTAAAACAGAAAAGGTATCACAAGACAATATTCAGTATCACTCATTGCTAAAGGAATCATGAGTTGCTAAATGTTTGCAAAGTCATTTGCTAATGGAGAAGAACCAAAAAAATTATTTCCCTTTGAGTATGTATCAAAGGATATAATGCATAGTAGAGAAAAATACTTTGGAAATATTAATGGAATTCTTGAATAAAAAAGCTGTGTTTCCTTGAACCATCTTAAATCTTCCTTGTTCAGTATATATTTTTTCAGGCCACATTTACCTCAGTTGGAAATTTCTACTTGGCCATGAGTTAAAGAAACAGCCATGCAGAACTTTCTCAAGGGAAACTGCAGGATATTTTTTTTCTTGTTCATTCCAACTAATATTATGTTCTTGATATCTCTCAAAGTTTTCTTAAAGATTTACAGTCCTCTGGCCTCCAAAGTCAACATCAGAGTTCAGATTATGGCAAGGTAGACAAATTTCTCTTTAATAAAATGATCAAACTTTGGAAGAGAAAAATTAAGCACTAGATATAAACCTAGGCAATCTGGTCCTCCAAGAGAACACTGTGGTGCTGTTTGCTGCTCTGCTACTGTCTCTCTTTTAGCAATAAGGAGAACGCAAAAAGTACATAAAGTTTTGTATGCTGTAGTTACATTATTTACCAAACTGGATAATATTACTAAAACAATTGACATGCTCACTAAAGAAGTATTCAAAATTGAAAGGCAATTATTAAAATCTAGAAGCACAGGATAATTTCTTGGATTCAAGGGGTGACATGCATGTAGATCTTTGAGAAAATGATTATACCTATGTCCTTACAGACCTATCTGAAACATTTAGGGGAAAGAAATCTGAAAAAAATCTACTCTTAAACAACACTTATCTGGAAACAAATTGTTTTTCTGGGCAGTCACGGCTAAGAGCTTTTTATGTGCATTCTCTCTCTCTCTCTCCCCGCCCCCCTCTCTTTCTCTCTCAGGAATTCATGTAATTGTAATTTTGCTCAACTTAGTTTTTTTTTTTAATTTTGACAAGTTTCATTACCTTGAGTACTCCTATACTGCTTCTTAAGCTGGAGTTTTCTTTTTTTTCTTAAGTAGTTTCACATAATTTCTCTAAAATACTTTTCCAGATCTAACAAAGTTGCAAAAGTTGATTCCTAATCCAAACAGTGCCACAGAATGAAAAGTATTGGGAATTTTCATCATTGCCCAGTGTACTCAATAAGAAAAACATCTGAGGCCAGTTTGTAGCTATAGCTGAAAACAGAAAAAAAGAGCCACAGCTGTAATTATGGCTGTGTTCTAACTGCGAGAAGTGCAGTCTATAATCCCCCTTGTGCGTTTTCAAGTTCAGCTATCTGTGCTGATCCTTTAACTATTTTATAGACTTGACAGTCATTTATAGGAGTTGCTGTTCCTGTATGTACATTATAATGAGAATGTGAACCAGTGTTGAGGACTGGTCACCATTTCCCTATCAACATTTGCTTGTTGAGTGGAATTTTGAGAGGAAAATCTTTAGTACTTATTAGGTAATCATTCTTATATAAATTCTAAATCTAGATTTTGTTCCATTTTTCAGACATCTATAAACATGAAATCTGTATTTTCTGATTTTGATTTGATAGCACAAAGAGGAAGCCTAGATTAAATCCTTCTTTATAACCTTTTTCTTTCACCTTTTTTTCTGGAACCAATTTTGGTTCACTTCCTTTAAGGTTTCATCATTGATTCTTGTCTTCAAAGACCACATAAACAAAATGCCAGCCTTTGTTCCTGATCCAAGTACTGACTCCATTCTTTAAAAGTGTGTTGAAATGGATAATAACCTCTAACTTCTATGTAGAGCTTACCACGTGTCAGATGCGGTGCTAAGTTTTTATACGTATTGACTTATAGAACCTGTATAGCAAATATCTGAAATTGATCCAATTATTATGTACATTTAATGAATGGGGAAAAGAAGACACTGAGCTGTTAAGTAACATGTTCAAGGTCACACAGCTAGTAAGTGACAAACTAGAAGCAGTGTAACTTTTTATAAATAATTTCACATTTACAAGTAAGCATTTAATATCATTCCAGGTGATTTCAGAACATTCACAAATTCAACCATAGATATATTTCTTGAACACAGTGCTGAAAAATTTGTCTTCTAAAATAAAACTTCTTCCTACTAACAAACAAAAGCATGTTTTACTAGAAAAGCCAACATGCATGTTGTTTTATAACACAAGGCAAATTTTATTCATAGACCACCAGCATTTTGGTTCTATGTAGATCTGTGTAGATCTATGTATATAGTAAGGGACTACTCTATAAGTAATACTTTACTATGTGAAAATAATATTGCTCAAAAGTCTCTCATGGATCTGAAAGAGATAATACATTTTAAAAGACTAAATTCTTAAACTATGATATAATAATGAGATTTATTAACAAAATGACAAAATTCTAAAGCAGTATTTAAATTTTTAACTGTGAAAGTAACATTAACTCTATTTGAAAATATTTTTTAGAAATTAACAAACCCTCTGTGCATAGTTAAATAACATTTCCGTGCTAAGGTAATATTGAGAATGAGACTATTTCTTTCCTACACTATGGGTACCTAAATCTACTCACTGATTAAAATATGGAGGTAAACCATTAGCTTAACTTTTATGCAACCAAATAAATGCAACTATCTACTAGCTGAAATTGATGTATGCTCCACAATATGATGATATCTATTAGTTAAATACTTATTGCTTGTCAATACTCTAATTTATTGTGAGTAAAACAAAACAGAAAATAATTTTTTAAACTCATATCAATGTTATTTTTTAAAAAATTTTAAACTATTTGTCAGTCCTTACCCAAATCCTGGGTATTTTTTTTTAAGTAATTAGAAACCAGCTGTGCTAAACTGGGAAGTACCAGCGGTGAATAGTAATGACATATATTTAACCACTAGAAGAAAAATAAGTTGAAAAACCTTAAAGAGAGCAAGAAAATATATTAACACTTTCTTTCCATTTACCTCCCTCTTTCACTGCCTCTTCCTTGATTTAGATGCTCTAGAGATTCAACCAAACAAGAAACTGAGCAGCCTTTTTTCCTTTATGTATCTAATGGAATCAAAAGTGTGTTATTCTACCCACCACCATCCCATGAAATTCCACTAACTCTGCTTCCATTCAAAGCTGCCACTGGGGAAAAAAAAAAATGAAAAAATAATGCTGAAGCATACCTGAAAAAAAAAAGTAATTCTAGTAATAAAAAGGCAAAAAGAAGAAAATACAAGAGAAAATAAAAAAGTTAAAAAAAGAAAAGGACAGAGTACATGCTGGAAAACATAGGTGAACAATGGGAAAAGTATATCATAGATTACTAAGTTTTGCCATAAGTGAATTTTAAGCAAACAAGATGTTTGATGAACATATTTATTCTGCTCTTCATGTGGCTCCTCTAAGGGCTTCTTGATGGTTCCATCATGATTTAGGATGATTGATAGCTAAGGCTGTGATATAATTGATCTATCTATATCTATCTATCTATGTATATTTATAGAGAACTACAAAGGTAAAATGATGACATTGACTTTAAGCGACATAGTCTCCTTAGCTTCCCCACATGATTCACAGCTTCTAAGGAGGGAATGGTGATGGTCACTGGCACTGTTGACTACCTAATTTGAGATTTTAGCAGCTTTAGATGTTGGGGCTGCTGCTCTTCTAGGTTCACCTCTGGGGTGAATTGAATCTGAAAATTCTTCAGACCTTTCCTATATTGACGTTATTCATCTATGTCCTTTCTCTAATTGCCTTCCTCCTAGAGAGAAAGAATGATAATTCTTCACTCATATTGAACTCGGACTTGGCCACTTAATTTGCTTTTTGCCAATGGAGCCTAGGTGGGTGAAGGTGCGTCAATTCCAGATCAAGGGCCTAAAGAGGTATCAGATGTTACACTTGGGCTTCTGACATGTACCACGAGGAGAACTTGTCCCGGGTTGCTGGTTGGCCAAAGAGAGCACAGGGGCATATCAAGTATCCTTGAGCCCAAGCTAGAGCTAGAGCTAAGCCAAGGTCACAGGGAGTCTAAAAATGTTTTTCTGCCTGGATCGGGCAAAACACAGATTACTTGTGAATCTGTGAGCACAGGGGAAAAAGCATGCTTGTTATCATAAAGTACAAAGACATGTTTTCTGTTTGACCTCAGTACAGCCTATTAGATGATTAACTGTAGCATATGATTGTAATAATCTAATCATTTGACTTGATATTGAACTCTATTATAAGACAAATATTTTTGGGATACATATGGCCATTAGGATTTAAGTCTTATTGCTCTCTTCCATGGATTTTTCTATGTAGTCTTAATTCTCCAGGATGTAAATTAATTACTTAGAAATAAGAAAAAACAACAGCCTTTCATTCTGAGAATAAACATTCTTTTATATATTGGTGAACATTTTAATTATATATACTTAGAGCAATAATTTATATAGATACATATGTATAGTTTACAGTGCTGTAGGTAATTGTAATGTAAAATATCTTGAATATTTTATAAGTATTCATTACACCCCACTCACCCTTCACTCTATTCTCTGGCCACACAGGTCTTTTTCCAGATCTTCAAAAGTGTCACGCTCATTCTCACATCTGAACTTCCAATGAGGCATTCTTGTACCTTGAATATCTTCTACTGAGTCATTCACCCAGACAAGATCTGGTTATCTTTGAAATCTCAGTTCAAACAGATTCTTGAGTAAGCTTTCTCTACTGCATCCAGACTGCAACAGACCTCCTTATATTTACATACCCAGCACACACATGCACACATATATTTTGAAAGTAGGAAGGAAAAAAGAGATTAAAGAAATAAAATTGCAGAATGTAGCACTTTGAAAGACCTTTCAGTCTACACATAACAAATATTTACGTGTCTGAGAATTTTGATTCGTTCCGCCTGATGTTTGGCATTTTTGTTACTGAACTCAAATTTTGTATAAATATTAATGAGACTATGACATTAGTAAGTAACATACATAGATAAGGTTTCTTTAAATAATGGCAATATTTTGGTGAAGAAAACCATATGCGTGTTTTCTTTTGTATGCTATAACTTCAAGCAGCAAATCTTAGGTAATTTATATAATAGCAGTCCTGCTTACTGTGCATATGTCACAATATAATTCTCCACAAGACAAATATGTGTGATTACATTCACTAAGTAACACTGAAGAGCTTCAAATCATTCACTGGGAAAGCTGTGGTTGCTTAAGTAAAATTAGTTTGGCTTTTCATTTAGTTCTCTTTCTTTCATTCAGAGATTTAGCTTTTAATGCTTGGGAATGAAAAAAGGAAGTTTTGCGATATTCAAGTTTAGAGAGTGAAGAGATCAGGAAAGACGTGAATGCTAAGCTAAATAATTGATTTCTGATGGTTTTGCCTGAAATGAGAAAGATTAATTTATAAAGAGGTGGAAATATAAATAAGTTTACTTAAAATTTTGAATATCCTTTGAAGGAAATAAAATCATTGTAACATTGGGTTTACTTGTTTATCTATGTCTTACCGGATTCTTGAAAATAAAATACCTTACATAAATGTAAATATAAGAATATAAGGTGAATAATAGGTGGCTGAATAAATGATAATGTGAATATTAATAAAATAATTATTTATTGAGCATTTCCTTGACACTTTGCCACATCCTCTGCATGCATTATATATTTTGATCCTCACAAAATCTCTTAAGGTAGAGATCCCTTTACACCCAATTTTATCATATGGGAAATTCAGGCCTAGGTAGCTGAAGTAATTGACATTTACACAGATGCTAAATAGCAGAGTTGAGTTTGAGCACAGTCTGCATTACTTAAAATCTCAACACTGTGAGAGATTAGCAGATGAAGCCAGGAACAAGGCTAGAGGCATAGCCATCCCATAATATTCTGCATATTTGCCAGACTTGGATGAGAGATTTAACTAAGATTATGTAAGAAGGAAGTACGGGAAGCACATTGTTCACAGCACATTTTTCTTTTATTGATAGAGTCCCTTCTATACAAATACAAATTAATTGAACTCTTAACATCTGCTTTTTAAAATGCTTCAGAAGGGGGCAAATAATTGGTAGTCAATTATGTCTGAAAACTTCCTTTTTTTTAACATGCACAAGAGCTTACATTTTCCTCTGTGGATTTGGCCTTGCCTTATAATTGAAGCATTAGCAATGCTAATTCATTCTCCCAAGCACTTTATTTTAAATATGTTTTAACATAATGCTGTATTCAGTTAGGTACTCTTCATGAGTAAGAAAGCTGAAGGTCATAAAAGTAAATTAAACATTTGAACCCGGGTTTGCCCAACATCTAACATCCATTCTTTGTACATACATCTCTAGTGAAAATGCAGAAACAGTTCTATAAATCATGGGTATATTGTGTTTTTCTTATGAAATCATAGTTAGCATATATATTTTATTTTACCTATTTGGCTTTGTTACCAGCAGTGGCGAATCCATATGGGTCTGCAGCAGTCTCAGTGCTTGCCTCCTCAGAAGAAAGAATTTGAGCGAGTGGCATAAGGTGGAGGGAGAGACCGAGGTACGTTTTAGAACGGGAGTGAAAGTTTATTAAAATGTTTAGAGCGGGATTGAAGGGAAGTAAAGTACACCTGGAAGAGAGCCAGGTGGGTGACTTGAGATATCAAGAGCACTGTTGGACCTTTGACTTGGGGTTTTATACATTTTGCTTGCTTCTGGGCTCTTGAGTGCTTTTCTCCCTGATTCTTCTGTTGGGGTGGGCTGTCTGCATGCACAGTGGCCTGGCAGCACTTGGAAGTGGCTGCACGCATAGTGTGTTTACAGAAAGTGTGTACATGCTCACTTGAGGTATTGTTCCCTTACCAGATGTTCCTAAAAGATCATAAACCATTACCATTAAACTCTGCCATTTTGCCTCTTAGTTTGCATGCATGATCCCACTTGCCTACCTCCTAAGATCTTAGCCAGAAGCTGCTCATCACCAACTTTAGGTGTTTTCTATCTATTTAGAGACTGTCTTTCCCTGGCACCACCTATCACCAATTATTATTTTAGAGAAACAGCTTAAAAACCATGCATCACCTTATCATCACCTGACATTCCTGATAGTGGGGGCCCTCTCCTGCCCTGCTCATGTCTTCCTGACTGCCTACTGTAACAGATTGATTTATTAGGGACAAACAGAATATCTTATTTTATTCATCATATAACAGTGTGATTTCATACATAAACTTGATAAATACCTGATAAATGATAATATTAATGAGGAAATATAGAAATAAACACAGAAATTTTGCTCTAGATTCTGAGTTATGACTATAATCCAAAAACAAAATTCTAAGGCCCTCTATACCTTCCCCTACCCATCTGAATAGACCTCTCCTGTTGGCCAAGGGCATTCCAAAGTTAACCTGAAAAACTTGTTCAGTCCATGACCAGAAGTGGGACTCAACCATGCCTCTTTATACCCTGCTTCTTTTTGGAATTTTGGAAAAGCTGGCTAGCTTTAGCATCAACAACAACCTTAAGTCTGATAGGAAGCATTTACAACGTATTCTCCCTGAAACCTGCTACCTGGAGGCTTGATCTCCATGATGAAACCTCGGACTCTACAACCCCTTATCATAACTGAGACATTTCTTTCTATGGATAATAACTCTTTCAACAAATTGCCAATCAGAACGTATTTTTAATCTATGACACAGAAGACCTTCCTTCTAGTTGTCCTGCTCTTCCAGACCAAATCAATGTATATCTTATATATATTGATTGATGTATTGATATATTGATTGATTGATGTATTGATTGATGTCTCCCTAAAACGTATAAAAGCAAGCTGTACCCTGACAACCTCAGGCACATATCATCAAGACCTCTTGAGGCCGTGCCATGGACATGTCTTTAATCTTGGCAAAATAAGCTTTCTTTTTTAAAAAAAGAAAAAATCAGAAAATAGTGTTTTTAATGCTAGTAGTAAAATTTATTCTTTTTTTATTATACTTTAAGTTCTGGAGTACATGTGCAGAACGTGCGGGTTTGTTACATAGGTATACATGTGCCATGGTGGTTTTGCTGCATTCATCACCCCATCATCTACATTAGGTATTTCTCCTAATGCTATCCCTCCTGTCTCCCCACCCACTGCTATCCCTCCCCTAGCCCTCCACCCCCTGACAGGCCCCAGTGTGTGATGTTACCTTTCCTGTGTCCATGTGTTCTCATTGTTTAACAGTTATTTATGAGTGAGAACATGCAGTGTTTGGTTTTCTGTTCTTGTGTCAGTTTGCTGAGAATGATGGTTTCCAGGTTCATCCATGTCCCTGCAAAGGACATGAACTCATC